>PVHP010006996.1:0-58545 GCA_004024765.1 Zapus hudsonius | reverse complement strand
GCCTTTCATGGGGAGCCTGAGAAGTCCAGGGAAGACTTCAGAGGGAGCTCTGTGAAAGGCTTCAATTTAATTCTAGTACCTTAGTGTTTGGTACTCTGTAAACAAGATCAGTCATGTATTCCAAGCCATTCCTCTCTCAGCACGTTCTTTTTTTTAAAGTATTTTATTTATTCATTTTCAAGCAGAGAGAGAGAGAGAGCGCACCAGGGCCACCACCTTGTGGGTCTGTCTTATGTGGGTCCTGGAGAATTGAACCCAGGGCCTTAGGCACTGGAGGCAAGTTCCTTAACTGCTGACCCATCTCTCCAGCCCTCTCAGCATGTTCTTGAATGTTCTCCCTGCCTGTGCATCTTTCTCAAGGCACAGCTGAAGACAAGAATTGCTCACTCACCCTTTTTAATTCACTCGCCCTCAGGTTGCTCCAGAAAGGTTCACTCATATCTATTTTTATTTATTGACTTGTATGCTTCTCATTGAATAAATACTTTGAAGCCTTTCATATTACAGACACAAATGGTCAGAGCTTTATTTCTCAATCATCAAATCAACTTTTTCATTAAGATCAGAAGCAAAGGGAAAGACATGACACGGTTAAGCAAGTGACCGGATCTCTACTGAAGCTCCACTTGAGGGGTAAATTTTGCCATAGGCTTCCTGACAGACAAAAAAAAGATCAGGAGCCTAATCCATGACAGTTCTTTTCATCCATGAGGAGAAATCCTACGAATTTCTCAGAAGATGCAAGTATGTCCTAGAGTATTTTTAACTTTTTCTTATAAATTGTCCTACAGGCAACTCCTGGAATTGCAATGATGAATATTAACAATGAGGGTTGTGATGCTCGCATGCATTGGAGAGCTGCATCCAGCAAGACAGCTTTCTCAGCTACTCCCACATCCAGCATCTACTGGTCCATCTTCTTCCAGCTCCCACTGGCTTCTCCCACATCCAGCATCTACTGGTCCATCTTCTTCTAGCTCCCTCTGTCTTCTTTGCTCAGAGCATAATTGTCATAGTCAGCCACATGCCGCTGGGATGAATCTTCAAACCAGGCACAATTTATGGGAGGAAATGATTTATTTAAGCTACAGATCTAGGGGAAGTCCCATGAAAGTGAAAGAGGCTGGCCCTCTTTCACAGGTCCAAGCAGAGAGAAAACCCATCACCAACACCACACACAGAGAACAGCAAACATGCAGGAGGCCAGGAGGGGGTGGGGGAGCAAGGAAAGAATTTCTTTCCCTTTATATAGTCTTAGGGTGGGGTCTTACAACCCTTCCCCAGACTTAATGGCTTCCTAAGTCTCTGGAATTTCCTTCCTGCATGGCCCACACAGGAAAGGATGTTTACTTCTACCTTTACTGAGCTTCCTTACATCTTGCCCCTTGCTGAGAGGCTGCCTGCCTTCCTGTAAACATCCTCAGAGACCCACCCAAGATTACATGAAAGGTCAATTAGACAACAAAACTTAACCATCACAATAAGCAACCATGGTTTCGCTGTGTCTCTCCCCCTCCCTCCATCTCTTTCCCTCCCTCTATCACTCCCTCCTTCCCTTCTCCCCTGCCCTCCATCTCTTTCCCTCCCTCTCTCACTCCCTCCTTCCCTTCTCCCCCACCCTCCATCTCTTTCCCTCCATCACTCCCTCCTTCCCTTCTCCTCCGCCCTCCAGCTTTCTGTCTTCATTTCTAGGAGCTCTTCTCTGCCCCAGAGGGTGTTTCACATTGGATGCCTCCTTCCCTCCCACTTGTCGGCAACATATTTTTCAAATTAGCACTTGTTAGCTTTGAGGGAAGCCCAGACATTGTTGGGAAGAGAGTGAGAGGCCAATCGAAAGAAAGAGAGAGAGAGAGAGAGAGAGAGAGAGAGAGAGAGAGCTGTTTTTTCTCAGCTTGTTATAAATTTGCAATACAAGCAAAGAAAAAAATAAACACTTAGATTCTGCAACTGATCTAAAAGTTCTCTGTTGGATGAGATACCAAAGCTTGGTCTTCCCCCAGATCCTATGTTATTTATAAGCAGGGAGCTATTTCGGATTGAGAAGTAGCATGGCACAGCAGCTTTCCTCCTCCTCTCTTCTTCCTGGACTTCCTCCTCCCTCCTATCTTCATTGCCATGTTTCCCACTGAATGGAAGAGGGAGAGACAGACCATGGATGGATAGAATGCTGAGCCCAAGAGACCCAAGACTCTATCATGCCCTGAAAGCCACATTCGTTCCTGGTCTTTAAGAAATATCTATATCTGAAGTTGTACTTTAAATTAAGGAAGATGACTCCTTACTCCCAGCCAAAGAAGACCAGCTGATCCTCATTAGCCAATGGGAAGATCTACACTCTTGCCAAACCTTCCTTCTACCTTCTTTCCTCCATGTGGGAGGATTGCTCCGGCCTTGATAAGAACCAAAGACAGGTGTGGAGAGCAGAAGGGAAATTACTTCTCAAAATAAAAAGCAAGAAATAGAGGGAGAGAGGCAGTGTGTCTGTTTTTATTAGAATAGTTGAATTTAGGGTAGTGTGAGTGGAGAGAGACATGGTTTATTGTCAAAGGACCCCAGTTTGAATCCTAGCCCAGGTAATTGTTAACGATGTGCTTGGGGAAGTCCTTTTACCTTTCTAAGCCCTTGGTCCCTTCTTTATGGAATGGGCATAACATCTTCATAGCTCTAATATTTAGTGGAGTTCAAAGTTAGGAATATATTTTACCCATGTGATATGAAAGTAGAGAGGTGGAATGCTGGGGGTGGGAAAGGTGTGTGTTGTAACTGCTAAGCACCTTGGGAATTCTAGAGGTTGTTAGAGCAGGAAAGTGTTGCACTTGGAAAATCCTGGCAGTTGGTAGCAGAAGATCCTGGAGTATTGTAATGCCGGCCATTAGCTGAGCCTCAGTTTCCTACAGTGAAAATGTTGACAAGGGAAGTCACTTCATAGCACAGGGACTCTTGTGAGAGTCAAGTGAGCATACCCATGAGGAAGCATTTCAATGGCTGTAAAATGCTAGACAAACACTAGTTGTGAATATTATTAGGCAACGACCGAAAGGCCCACACTCAGGTGACAGTTTGCATGTGTCTTCATCCTTGGCACACTCTCAGCCCAATCCATCACGTTCTCCCACAAGCTGTAGGTGCCTCCTGACAATTATTTCATTCCTTTTTCAGTAACCAAGTTCCCTGAGTGGAGCTCTAGAATCGACAAGGAAAATGAATCTATTCCTGTCTTGGGGGAACTTATACTAGTCAAGGAACAGGATAAATAGCAGAGATGGCTATGACTGGTGGAGGACTAAAGGTGATGGAAACCTTGTCCATCGTGAAGTTGGAAGATTGGCTTTTGATGCTAGGGCTTGCTGAGTGATCCTGTGACCCGACCCGCGGGCCTAGTCAACGAGGGTCACGAGGGGGACCCTAGCCTGGATGAGTGAGAAAGAACGGGAGCGAGAGATGAGACCAAGACAGGAGTCTGATCAAGGTCTGTTTATTGCAGGCAACAGGCGAGCTTATATGCTGAGAACAAGGAGGCAGCTGCACGTTTCACTTTGCACAATAGTAAAAGTTTTCCAAACCCTGTTGCCATAGGCAGTCACAGTGGCCTGGTATTACTGTAATTAGCTGCAAATGGCTGGTTTCGGGAAGCACATAACATTGCTAGATTTCCGCATAGCTCAGGGTCCACAGTGGGGCAATGCCTCAGACCCTGACAATCCTGGAACTCTTGGCCACTCTGACCTTTAGCTTATTTTCCTGCAAAAGGGCCTGATACTAATAATGCCTGAATCTAAACATTTGAAGTGGAGATTTAAAAAGATAATATCTACTCACAGTGTTACAAAAATGCTGTGGGTATGGCCAATACTCAACACATAGGTACTGTCACTGAACGAGACTGTGGGCTAAACCAGGCGTGGTGGCGCACGCTTTTAATCCCTGCACTCGGGAGGCAGAGGTAGGAGGATTGCTGTGAGTTCAAGGCCACCCTGAGACTACACAGTGAATTCCAGGTCAGCCTGGACAAGAGCGAGACCTACCTCGAAAAACAAAAACAAAAACAAAACAAAAAAAAGACTGTGGGCCAGGTGCCATCCACAACACTTGGCAGCTAGTTCTCACACCAGGATGTGGGCACCACCACCATTATGCTTCCATTTTACAGATGAAAACACTGGAATTCAGGGAGGATAGGAAGGTAAGTTCTAAAGAAAGTGCTGGTTTCCAGGTTTGTTTAATTTATTGGTTCAAAGCCTATAGTCTTGTCACTTCTTTTTATAAACTATTACCTAATGCCATGACTTCTCAGGGAAATAAGAGTAGATTTCCAAAGGTGCTTTCTGCCCACAATGCATTCTCAGTACCTACTTTCTTACTTGGTTCCCCCAGGATAAAGAATAAAAAGTAGGGCTGGAGAGATGGCTTAGCCGTTAAAGCACTTGCCTCCAGTGCCTAAGGCCCCAGGTTCAATTCCCCAGGACCCACATAAGCCAGACACACAAGGTGGTGGCCCTGGTGCTCTCTCAATCTCTCTCTCTCTCTCAATCTCTCTCTCTCTTTCTCTCTTTCTCTCTCTGCTCTCTGCTTGAAAATGAATAAATAATTTTTTAAATGTCATGGAATTATACACTTTAAAACTCAATTCTGTGACTTAAAAAAAAAGAATAAAAAGTATAAGTAGTTTGAGAGTGACTCCAGGGAATACCAGCAGAGCAACGGCAAGAGATAATCAATGAACAGTTTCTTGTGAGCAAGAAGTTTGTTGGAAAGACACCTCAGAATTATCACTTTCCTTTGAGTGAGACAGCTAGTGTTTATGTATAACTCCTGTCAGGAAGCGAGTTTTTAGATTTTTGTCCTGCTGTATAGCAGAAGAACTCAAGACACACACACACAGAGAGAGAAAGAGAGAGAGAGAGAGAGAGAGAGAGAGAGAGAGAAAGAGAGAGAGAGACCACTCCCCAAGGTGGGAAAAGTCTTCTGAACCAGCAATGCAAATGCGAGAAACCACAGCATTGCAGAGGACATGAATGAACCAAGAACAAGCGAAGGACTGAGCATATTGGTGGTGACAGGAGAGGGAATGGCGGGAGAATAAAAGAAAGACAGAGGAAGGAAGTTCAACAATTTTTTCCAAGATCTGGCTTAAGGGTTTAGTAGGCTCTAATCCTCTTTATATGACGACATACACAATGAAAGATCTGAGGCTAGATAGATTATTATTCCTTTTCATTCTCTATCCACGAATAAGATTATAAATCCACACCTTTTTCCACCTCACCTTCCAGTGCCCTCTTGCCTTGGGTGTGGTGGACTTCTTTACCCTTTGCTTCTGGGTTTGGCCATTGTGATTCACTTTTATTAATGGGATAGCAGTCAATAGGTACAAGGTCAAGGCTACAAAAGAGTTTCATATTAGGGCTTGTACTGCTACACCATATCCAAGAGCTGTCCTGGTGGTTGTAAAAGACAGATGAGATATTCCAACCAAGCCCAGCCTAGATACACTAACTCCAGGCAGTCCCAAACACATGAGTGAGCTGAACTTCAATCATCAAGCTGAGCAGGCTAGATCAACTGAGCTGAACTATGTACACATGAGAGGAAAATGCTATGTTTTCAGTCATATAATGCTGAGATTTGTGTTGGCATTGAATGTTCAGCAGCCACAGGGAACTGCTACAAAAACTACTTTCTTCTCTCAGAGCACCAAATACTCATAAAAAGAATTAGCTCAAATGTTTCACATGTGTTTTCTTTAGGTCATTACTTGAAATTATTTTTGTTTGCTTCTCGTGGTGTGTCATTCCTTCGCTGATTTGTGAACTTCTTAAGGTCAGGAGCCTTGTCTGTCTAATTGGCCCCAAATATCACAAGGCATTAGTATAATATTTACCATATGGGGGTTGAATAAATGATTGTTGATGGAATGAGTCAGTTACACTACATACTGCATACATTCAAAATGGTATTTCAATGATACTCAATCTATTGAAGACAAACTCTTACGCACATTGCCTCCACCCTGAGGATGGATGGTGTGAACTTGTTTTCTGCTCCTGCCATGCTTCTCCCGCCATGATATAACTTCCCCTCAAAACTAAGTCAAAATAAGCTGCTTCTGCTTAGGTATTTTGTCCCAGCAATGACAAAGTAACTGATACACAGGTCTGTCCCTGAACCTAGAACTCACTGACTTGGCTAAAGTAGCCAGGATGCTCTATGGATCCTCTTGTCTCCACCTCCCCAGCTTACAAGTATGTGCCCCGATGCCTGGATTTTCTGTGCGTGCTGGGGATCTGAAGTCAGATCCTTGTGCTTGCAAAGGATGGATGGGTACCTGAAGGCCAAGAATTAGTAATAACTCTCTCCAGTTATAGGCCAGAGCTTGACAGATGAGGTTTCCATTTACCCATTGAGTCATCTCGCCAGTCACAGGAAAATTATTTTTTGTTTATGATTCTTCTCCTATATTATATATAATATTGAAAGAAGCTCCTAATGAGTCACCCCTCTACCTAACTCTCCCCTAGTCCTACTTCCATATTCTTTGTACTCTGACCCTACTTTCTTGCTGAAAATCCTTCAGCGCTATAAGACTTTTGAAACTATGGTAAAAAAAATTGTTAACAATGGGAGTCAGTGGTATATATGCAGCTGTTTACTACAAACATTTTCAACTTTTTGTTTTTAGAACTAAAGACAAGAGGGCTGGAGAGATGGCTCAGCGGTTAAGGCACTTGCCTCCAGTGCCTAAGGCCCCGGGTTCAATTCCCCAGGACCCACATAGGCCAGACCCACAAGGTGGTGGCCCTGGTGCGTGCTCTCTCTCTCTCTCTCTCTCTCTCTCTCTCTCTCTCTCTCTCTCTCTCTCTCTCTCTCTGTATCTCTCTGCTTGAAAAATGATTAAATAAAATATTTAAATTATAAGAAAATAAGAACTAAAGACAAGACAATCCCTTATATCATTTCCATTTTCTATTTGATAGCAACTAAATTCCTTGTCTGACAGGCAAACATCTTCACATTTTCAGTCTAATGCTAGCCTACCCCTTACCTGGCACTATTCTTTTACCCACTTCCATGTTTGTCGTAGTCAGCCACATGCTGCTGGGATGAATCTCCAAACCAGGCACAGTTTTGGGAGGAAAATATTTATTAAAGTAACAGATCCAGGGGAAGTTTAATAATGAAGAAAAAGGTTGGCCCCTTGTCACAGATCTAAGCAGAGAGAAAAACCCATCCAGTACCTCTATCCAACACATTCCAACTAGCAAAACAGCAGGAACTTCAGGCCTCAGCTCAGACTGCTCTTTGAATGTGTATAGCTGGAATTTTACATCCACCTTAGAAATACCCTAGGAGTCCAGGCTAAGGTGACACCTCCTCCAGCCAGGAGGCTGAAGACAAATCTTTAATACACTTTTGAATTTATTGGGGGACATTTAATCAAACTACCACAATGTTCTAGTCCCATGAGTCTTTGCTTGTCCTGAAGTGCACTCTATTCTTTCTCAACATTTTGATCCAGAATTTTCTCTTATAAAGGATTGTCTTCCCACATCTTTTTCATGATTGGATACTATTTATCCTCAGTGGCCAGAAGAAACATTACATCTCCATAAAACTATGAGTGGGGACACCCAAGTGGAAGCTTACCAAGTGTCTCATATCTCTCTACTAAGTCACTCTGCTGTGGAATATGTCTTCAAAAACTCTCTCAGGGGCTTGAGAGATGGCTCAGTGGTTAAGATGCTTGTCTGCAATACCTAATGACCAGAGTTCAATTCCCCAGTGCCCACGTAAAGCCAGGCACACAAAATGGCACATGCATCTGGAGTTCATTTGCAGTGGCTAGAGGCCATGGCACACCCATTCTCTCTCCGTCTTTCTCTCTGCCTGTCTCTCTCTCTCTCTCTGCTTGCAAATAAATAAAAATATTTTTTAAAAACTCTTTCAGAAAGCAACCAGAATCTAATGTGTAGGTCCTGAGAATAGTTACGTACACTGCCAGTTCCCACTGGTTATGGAAAGACACATATTGCAACAAGATCATGATGGCCATCTAACATTCAACCCTGTCGCTCCTCTTCTACTGCATCAGGTATGGAAGGACCTGAGCACAGCACCGCTAAGAGATAAGAAACTTCCATGAAAGTCAGTTTTCTCATTCAAGAATGTAGACCATGCTGTGTCATTTTAGTAATCCAAAGATTCGTTGTATTCCTTCAGTTTGTGGTATCATCTTAAATAGTTCCTTCATATTTTAAAAATAATTTTTATTTGCACAATTTTGTTAGGCATTTTTCTCTATATGTCATCTAATATTTTAATATATAAATAAAACATTCTAATGCTGATACATATCGCACATATGAGATATGAGATATATCTCAGTAAATATGAATATTTTACTGGACAAATTTGTTCTAAGAGATTCCCAGAATTCATAAGAATGTAATCATATGAAAATAGGCATGGATTTGTTTCTTTCTTTGCAATCACCATGTCTCTCATTTCTGTTTGATATCATGGTGTGGCCCAGAACTTTCAGAAAAAAAAATTATATAGAAAACATTTTTTTCTGATTTTGTTACAAATGAGCCTAGTTTATTGGGATTGCAACTGTGTTTACTTTAAAAATAGTTCATTTTAGCACATTGAAAAACTTCCTATTCTTAGTTTCTTAGGATTTATAAAAATCTGGAACAGTGTGCTATTAAATTCTTTTCATTGTCTATTAATACTGTCATACAGTTCTTGTTGTATTACCTAGAATTACTATGTACCATGTTAATTTCCTTCCACTATTGAATAAAGAAATTATTTTCATACTCCCAGAATAAACCATACTTAGTAATGATGGGTAATTCTTTTAATGTATTATTGGATTGTCAACTATCAAATTATTTTTATACCAAGTTTATGTTAAGAACATTATTTTCTTTTGTATAGTAGCAGTATTTAGCTAAAATATATAAGCTGCATCTGTATTGCCCATGAACCATACTGGAAAATTAAGTGTAATGTTAATGAAATCTCTATCTCCACATTGTTGACTTCTTTGATGGAAGCACTAATCGCTGCAAATTCCCCATGGATAGAATATTGCTTTGAATTTATTTCCTTTACAGAAAGGGAAAATTACAGGCCTTTTCTACCATCTCATCCCTTTTATCAAGAGTCACAGAGCCAAAAATGAGAATTTTCTGGTGTCTGAAGTTGTATGTAGCAACTATACAGTCAGAAAATAGAAAAGGACCTGTGGATTAAGAATGGGATCAGGGTCCTAGTCAGCTGTCTATGAAATAGCTGACTTGAACAGAACTCCATCACCTGAACCCAGTAAATACCCACTCTGCCTACTGAGTCATATCTGGGCTCCCAAGACTTGCTGAGAGCTCAGAGAAACTCTCTAATAATCCGGGATGACTGGGAATTTTTGACCCTAGTGCATAGTATTTTGTATGGTATGGGAACATCCTTTGGGATGACTAGAAGATGCTGTCACTTAGCATTGGGCCTCAAATGTACATAGAGGCTCCCTTCACTCCATGATCTTCCTTAGGCCCAGCAAGTTGGTTCCTGGCAATGATATTCTCAGTAGGCCCCGCCAGGCCATTGCTCACCAGATTGTAGCAAGATTGTTTGGTTTTGATGATTTTTCCAGTTGTAAAAGGCAAGAATGACTTCATTGCATCGCCTTCCACTGTGATCTTAGCCACTAGCCAAAGATTTCTTCAGATACTGTACATGATGATGACCTCTGACCTTGTTCCCTCTGATTGTGAAAAACCAGGAATGGGTCTCCTCATTTCTGAAACTTCACATCCTGGTTTTACCAGGAGCAAATGTTAATTTATCCCATCCACATTATTTGTGTCTATGAGATACTAGTGTTTGCATCAAACAAAAGAAATATAAATTTCAGATATATGGGTCAACATTATAAAACGATATCCTAGATTCAGTTAACCAACCAAATGGAACTCCTCCATCTGCTAAATATGGTTCATGGTATCCAGAATTCCACACAAATATACACATATCAAAGCATTCAGCTCTCTCTAAACCTATGTTTTTCTTCTTAGATTGATCCCCCAGACAATGTTCATGCACACATTTTTCTGAGTCTTGCCAACATAAATTAGTCAAGGCCTAATATCCTTTTGGTATTGAAGTCCTCTTCTATGTTATGTCAACTGAGATTCTAGAGTCTAACTTTCAGCTTGTTTAGAAATAAAGGACAGATGTGAAAAAGATACCTTGTTTTACAAAGCAGTTCTCTCAACTGAAAAAGTTATAGACAGTATCATTATGCCAGACACAATCATTAGCATGCAAGAGAGAAGAGACTGTTTGGTTGACAGGGAGCAGAGGAGTGGCATTTCCACTGCATGCCTTTGGGTCTCTGCGCCCTCTTCCACGTAGTAAACCTGGTGGGATCATGTCTCCTATGACATTGCTCCATGGGAACCCACATTCTGCGAACTAGAAAGGGTCCTTGGGTTGTTCATCCACTGAGTCAAAACATTTGAATGTGATTACTTTTCCTTAAGTTACTAAAATGAATGCCCCAAGAAAAACCTCTCTTGGTGGCCATTCTTGCATTCTTGCCTGGCTGTTTATGTGAAAGGCCACTTGATCTTCTCCAATGGTGCTTCATTCTAGGCGATCACGGGTGCCAGCATATCCCAGTTTTACAAATGCATTCCAGGCACTGACCATTTTTTACCTACTTTTTAGATTTCCCCCCTCATTTCCAAGTAAGGTAGATAACTGATCCCTAGTGTCACATATCCATATATACATGGATATGTCTCTACATTCTGGGGAATGTTCACCTATAATTCTTTCTTATGACAATTTTTGTACCAGTTAAAGTTCTGGATTGAAAATGAAAAAGTATTTTTTCCACATTAGAGCCACTAGGAAGGAAATTGAATTCAAATCTATGGTGCAAGAAGAGTCCTTAAGGAAGCTGTTGGTAAACTTGTGTGTATTTGAGCAGTGTTGTGAACCAAAAGCATAACACCAAACCAGCTCTGGAAAGCATAATCAAAGAGTGGTGTGACAATGGAAACTGAGTATGCCAGGACATAGCCAGGACCATTGCTATCTGTAGACCTCAGGTGCCACTCTTACCATTCCAGAACATTCCAAAGTACTTATGATAAACTGCTCCTCTTTCTTTGCCTCACTTATTTTTTTTTTCATGTAAACAAAACTCTGGCAAGCTGGGTGTTACACTGCACACCTGTAATCTCAGCACTTAGGAAGCAGAGGCAGAAAGATTCCAAGTTCAAGGCCAACCTGGACTACATAGTGAACTTGAGGCCAGCTGATGAACATAGTGACCTCCTGTCTTAAAAAAAAAATAAATAAAATAAAACCTTCTTGGCTGGCAGCTTACACAGGTCCAAAGAAAGCAATGACATGGCCAATATGTCCAGTTCTGCTTATATTATAAGTCATGGATCCTACCTCTCATGAGAACTCATACAAATATAGGGGAGGTTTCTAGAAGCTAAGTAACCTTCTTCACAATAAAAATGCTTCCTATATGAAGCATTACCTCACTTATGTGATATAGAAATAACTCATATATCTGAGCTTTTAAATTCTGTAGTAGTTCATCACTAAAAACATCTGGCTCCATAAAATTATATTAATAATTCTATACCAGTATGACTTATTTTTTCATAATTATTGAAATGTTTTAAGTGTATTCGAGGAAGGATAAAACATGTCCATTGCCCTCAAGGAACCTACAGCCAATACTATTGTGATTATATTTCTCATGGTAGCTTAACATCAAGCAGAATGCCTGGTGCAGATTAGGTTCTTGGAAAAAGCTTCCTGAAAGAATAATTTACAAATGCAAATCATTATTAAGAGGCTCATTTTAAAACTGCTGTGTTTATTTGGGGGATCCTCCTGATTTAGTGACTACATTGTTAAGATTCTCCTAAAGAACTGAAACCCTCAATTAAACAGCTGGACTAGACATTAAGAATTGTCCATGCATAGAGGAGGCCAGCAAATCTATGGATTATAGAGGTATTTGAGTAGCCAAGTGTGATATCGTCCTTGAAAATGAGCAATTTGGGTTTAACAATGAGTCAAAATAGTGAAAGTTACTTTGAATTATACTCAAAAGTATAATAAAAGTATTTTTAAATCTAAGCATTGTTCATGGGAACCCCAGAAGAAATATAGAAAACTGTTCTAATCAAACTTGAGATAAAATGCCTAATTTTATAAGCATAAGGAATAACTGCTAAAAACGAGTCCATCCACCATTTGTCAGAAATATGTTGAGATTTGGAACTATCAAAAAACTAAACCATCAAATTCAGCCAATCCTTGAGATGAAAATTATAAATACTCTGGTAATCACAAGAATCCCTTTAAAGATGAGCATATGTTTACACAAGATATCATTATGGGCATGTTTTCTTAGCCAAAGGTTTCCAACCCAGCCACCTGAAAAAAAGATGCGAGGCCAGAATTAGGCAGGAAGTGACCATTTCAGAACCTCTGGATGACTATGGGTCTAAGGGGTGTTTTCTTAAGGCTTTCTTTTACTGGTGCTTTTGAAAAACTTTTTTTTTATTTTTATTTATTTATTTATTTTGCTAACTGGTCCAGAAGGAACATTATAAGGTGGAATGTAAAAAGAGATGAAAACTCCTCGTAAAATGATGACATGTCAAGTCCTTTTAAAACATGCTTGGAAGACTCTTTACAATGGCCCTGGTTGATTTTTAAGCATCCAAAAATGTGCAAATCGTTGCATTATTTTTCATCATGCCAGAAAGTGTTTGCATTTTTATTTTTGTAGGGTGGGAGCAGATGAATTCCTAGAAAAGAAGCTGGCACCAAGCCATCCCTCAGAAGCTGATGCGTGTGAGGATCCAGAAGGTGACTAGCTTGTAACTGTGTTAGCATTTACAAATAAGTTCTCTCTGATAGCCACCATTCCACTACAACCCTATTGGTAATTACTATTCCAATTTAACAATTAGGAAGATTCAGAAATAATAAGTGATTTCCCAAATGTCAATTCTGTGTGATAGGTTCTGACTTCAGCATGGACTTTGTCATCCATGTTTGATTTGGTCCATGTGATCACCTAGTCAGGTGTGGCCTTTCACTATCACTGCTTCCCTTTGGTGTTCCGAGAATGATTAACCTTTCCCAACTGAAAGACCATCCTTTAGTGATTGTTCAGCTCCTAGAAAATAACTCCAAAATAGGTCAGGGAGTGCCTTTGAGTATAGACAGGATCTGTGACTTGGCTCAAAACAGAGTGTGGTAAAGGTGATGGGATGTCACTCCTGTGATCACAAGGCTTTATGTCAGACTCTACCACTGCCTTAACATAGCCAGCCTGGCACTCCTGCTGGACTTGGAAGACTTAAGATTCTATGTTCTATATTCTATGCCTCGGGGTAGGGGCAAGTGGTAGGGAAGTACAGGTGACCTCTGGAACCTGCACTAGTCTGCAGTTAACCAGTGAAAAGCCAAGATCCTAAGCTCCTGTGGGCCACAAAGAGATGACTTATACCAACAACCTGAACAAGCTTGGAATATGTTCTCCTCCATTCAAGCCTATAGATGAGAATGCAGTCAACCAGACAAGACACTTTGATTGCTGTCTTTGAACCCTGCGCAGAGAACCTAACTCAGCTGTGTCTGAACCTCTGACCTTAGAGACTATGTTATAATAAATGTGTGCGTTTTAAAAGTCATTAAGTTGAGATCACTAATATAAACAGAGCTGGACTTGGACCCTGATTAACCTATCACAAACTTTCAACCAACCTCAAAATTTATTGTGCAAATTATCCAAAATTTTTCAGATATCCAGATTCAAAATTTTGTTTTTCCATCGTTTCTTCTTTTTATGTTTATAGCATTTGTTTTTCTGGACCTGTCTTATTTCACTTGAAGTTGATTTCCAGTTTTGACCCATTTTCCTACACATGGCATAATTGCATTCCTCCTTATGGCCAAATGAAACCCCATCATATATATGACATATTTTTTATTCCTTCATCTGTTGATATGTATCTAGACTGGTTACATATCTTTCCTCCTGTGGGTAGCTTCACAGTGAACATGGGTATGAAGAAGAGATCTCTTTGGTAACCTGACTTTGGGTTTATGTCCAGGAAGCTCTATAATTTCCATCATATTTTAGTTCTATTTTCAGTTTTTTGAAGACCCTCCTACTGGTGTCCATAGCTGCTGTTCATTTACATTCCTACCAGCAACATGTACTTGTTCCCAATTCCCTGTATCTTCACCAGCACTGATGTTGCTTGAGGAACCTTCCCCTCTTCAGTTGCATGTGAAAGCACTGAGATACAGAGCATGGTTATCAGATGTGAAGCTGAGGAGTGAGAAGACCTAAGGCACCTCTCCAGGAGTGTGAGAGGCTGTGGAAACAGAAGCAGTCTGGCTCCTCCTTGTGCTTGAAGACATCCTGACCTGATGGAAGAAGCCAAGGAAACCTATGTTCTGTTTCTTATTTGCTTTTGGGGGCTTATTTGGACAACTCCCATCTCTGTCCTCAGCCTTTCTTTTTCCCATGTGTAAAACAGCCAGCTGTGGTGGAACAGGTTATAATTGCAGCTACTATGTCAGGAGGATCACAGCTTCAAGGCTTGCCTGGGCCACCACATGAGTTCAAGGCCAGCCCGGGCAATTTAGAAATACCGTGCTTTAAAATGAAAAATGAAGGGAAGGTAGGGATATAAGTCAATGAGAGAATGTTAAACAAATTTTATAGAGAAACAGAACAATTTAGAGCTACAAGACATTATCTGTGATGGTTTGAATGTAAAATATCTCCATAGCCTCCTGTTTTTGAATAATTAATCCCCAGCCATCAAGACGTGGCAGAGCCATCAAGACGTGGAACCTTGCTAGAAGAAGTGTGTCACTGGGAGAAGGCCTTGAGGTGTTGCCGCTCTTGCTCCCATTACTTCTTCCTGCTGATGTGACAATGTGACACCAGCTTTCTGCTCCTCTCTGCTCACTGGCAGAAATGCTAAGAGAAACTCCTCATGGCTGCTTTCTCCACCATGAAACTTCCCCTTGAAACTGTAAGCCAAATAATTGCTTTCCTTCTCGAAGCTGCTTCTGGCCATATATTAGTCGTGAGAAAATAAATGATACAATATCTGACGCATATTAATGATAATAGAAGCTATTTTCTATTGTCTCATCAATGCTATATTTCTCCTTTTATCAATGCAAAACCAAAACGACTTTTCCGAGACCATAAAGTTAAGCGAAGAGCCCAGATCTTCTGATTCTAATTCTTGAACTTTTTCTACTACATTCCACTTAATATTTGAAAAATGTTGAAAACATGGGTAGTTTAATTTGTTAATTTTAATAATAAATATATTCCATTCAGCTCTTTGATTTAAAAAAAGGGGGGGCTGTTGTGTATTAAAACAAAATATTTGAGCTTCCTCAAATCCTTCATGGAAGAGGTTAGGGAAAATTCATTTCAAAAGAGGATGGAAATCCCTGGTTCAAATAATTACACCTAAAATAACCACCATAATTAAGCAGCTCCTTAGCATCAAGTTTCTGGATATTGGCAGAGGCAATTGAGTTTCCCTTGAATTTCTCCATCCTAGTTACGAAACAGGATTAATGGAATCACTACAACCAAGTTGTTCCTGCAGCCCTAGGGAAGAAAGCAACCAGAGGCAGGAAACACATCTGTAGAAGAGTATTAAGTCTTTATCCATGAATCACCAAGGGAGAACCAGTTCTCACACACATCATTGTAAATGCATTCTAATTTAACAGTAAAAAGTGCTGCTGTTCTGACATTAACACAGTCATAGATATAGTCATCCAAATACAAATTGTCTGTCAAATTCAATACCAAAATCATCTCTCTCTTTTTTTTTCCAGACTATCCAAGTCCAAACAGACAGGCAATGGGTTCTATTAGCTCTATACTACTTAAGGAGACCAAGCAAAGCATCTGATAAAGATTTGGAATTCAGATTCCCATAGAGCCCTGATTTCTGTGATTCGAATGTGTATTTTTGTATTCCAGCATACAAACCACAAGTCTATAGGGGAAGTGGGATTGATAAGAAAATCCACAGATTCTATTCAAGTGCTGATAGTTTGGGTTACATGGTGAGAAAGTTTACTGAAGGCATTTATGCAATGTTGGGATGCAAGCACACAAGTATCCTATATGCACTATCTTAAGAAAGGCAAGAGAAACAGAAACAGAGGTGACATTCAAAGAAAGGCTAAATGCAATTTTAAGGTGTAATCTAGAAATGGAAAACCACACCATTGAATAATGTTAGATGAAACAACATAGAGCAGATTTTCAAAAATTAAATATTAATGTTACCTGAATTAAGAATAAGCATTGTTGAATAAATAATGTTAAGAGAAACTATCAGATGTCCCATGAAATTTTACACTGAAGTAGAAATGGATGAAAAGAAAGAGAGGAAAGATAAGGAACAGTTGTGCTGCATTTGTTTCTTTTTCTCTTTTTTTTTGCCCTGTTTTCTTTTTTTTTTATTGTCCATAATGAGTTACAATATTTAGTGGGCAAACAATGAGTTGTTATCCCCAATTTCCTGCTGCCCTCCCCTCTCCACTCCGCTGAATAACCTCCTCCATGGGTCGTCTGGATCAGTCTTTGTGACAAGGGACCATGGATAGCCAAGTATTCAGCCAGGTTCTCCTGGCCATGCCACCAATGATTTTCGACACAAAGACCCCTAAGCTCATTACCTTAATGCATTTGTTTCTTACAGAGAGGCAGGCAGGGGCACTTTTCCTAAATCGGGTGAACAGTCTGTGATGAGAAAGATGAGCCTCGTTAGGCAGCCTGCAGACAGCACCTGAAATGGTTTGTCAAACAGCTGCACCTCAGAACATCAACAAGAAACCAGAGGTGATGCTTCCTGTGTAGGGAAAGAAGGTAAAGATAGTTTTAGGGTGGCTCATCTCTTGCCAGGATGTCAGCTATCAGTCTGTGGCTCGTTGGTAGGGTTGGACGAGCCACAGCTCTCTTACTGCCTTCTGAAAAATACAAACAGAATCTCCATCGGAGAGTGAGATCAGTATAGGTTAACTGAGATACACATTTCTGAATTGGCTAGATACTATTGTGAGTAGCCTCTTTGTAAATCACTTGTAAAGTGAATTTCTCTTTGGGGGCCCAAGATTTTGGTTCCTAATGCATTTTGCCCTCAGTCCCCAGTTCCAGTTAAGGGCTCCCCGTCACTGAGTGGATTACTTGGCCAAATTAAAAGCTATTGATTGCCTCCCCTAGGCTTTGGCGCCTCCATTGCACAATTGTTCATGTCTTGGTTCACTATTCTCTCCCAGTACTACCATGGAGGATCCATATGGAACTGAGAGTGGTGGGATAGGCAAGAGAATAACCACAGCCAGTCAGTCAACCCAGGATAAGCCACACAGACACCAATGATTTTCAACACAACCAAAAGCAGAAGTACGGAGATCCCTAAGACCTCAACAATAAAGCAGCCTCACTCACCCACCATGATTCAGGGAACTGAGCGCAAGATTGTAAGAGCCATGGTGGGGGAGAATATCCAGAAACATGGCCCCCCTCAATAACAACATACAAAGGGGGGTGGAACCAGGTTGACTCCTAGGCTACCCATAACCTCCTACCTCATGGACTGATCCAGTTTGCCCACAGAGGAGGATACCCATGCTGATTGGGGACAGAGAAGAGAGAAATCAGGGAATCGGGGACATCAACACATTATTTGCTCATTCAGTGTATCGAAATATGGATAATATAGATATAATTTATAAAATTATATATACATATAAGAACTTGCACATATGGAGCAGGTTTTCTGCCATTAGCATTTCAATATCTAAAAGTCAAGGAGAGAGAAAACTAAAATATTTACATTTATGACTTTGTTGTATTTTGATAATTTTACTTTGGAAAATATTCTGTAGATATTATATCTATATTTCATTTATGTAGATATTTATGTAGATATTATATCTATATTTCATTTATCCTGACTTCATAAATTAGCATAAAGAATAATAAATTTTTGTCTGTATTCTTAAAAAAAAGGTAAAGATAATCAAGGCCCAAGACAGGGTGTTTCCTAGAGCAAAACATTTGACTGATATTCACCAAAGAAGGAGCTTGAGAAAAGACACAATGGCTGACCTCTGAATTAAGGACATTTGCATTCAGCTTAAGCTTCTGAAATGCGAGAAAGCTTGGAGATCCACAGTCCAGCTAGGAATGAAGAGGGGCATGGAGTCATCTTTGGGAATCTTTCTTTCTCTGATGCACTGATGCCAACACTCTTGGGTTGCCTCCAAATGAATACCAAGTGTCCCTACTCACAGCAAAGCCTGCAGGTGTCCACCAGGCCAGGAGCCCAGTTTCTCAGATTGGGATTTGTCCACTAGTCAGACTAGTGCTAAAAGTGAGTGATACTGTTTACACAAGACAACTCAAAAATAAAAATAAATAAAAATAAACAAGATAACTCTCTTTTAATCTTGATCTTATAATTCAGAATACTATCAAGAAACAGGCTTTTACTCAGAAAATATCTAACAAGCACCTACTAGGTGCTAAGGTTTCAGTTTACTCATCCACTTGTACCCTTAGGGCATCTAACCCAGTTTTCATATGGAAAGGAATCCCACCCTTCAATAAATATTTGCTAAATCATTCAAAAAAAAAATTTGGAAGAGCCAAAAAACACAAAGCATGACTATTCCTTGGAGAGTTAAGATGACACAGCATAACATACCATAGATGATTTTGATCATTCATAGAAGAAGTTATTATCAGCTAGCTTCTGCCTCTCAAGCTGTGTATGTTCTGAACCAGCATCCTATATATGGTACAGTTCTCCTACAGCCCAGATTCATGGGTCCAGAAATCAAGGGGTGGAAATGGGAATGGTACCACTTACCATCACCCCAAGTGACTCATTAGCCGAATTTTTGCTTCCTTTTCCCACAACCTTATGCTCTGCTGGCCTAGAAGTCTTGGCTCCATAAAGAGAGCAAAGGACCTCCCTGGCCACTTTGGGCTCCTGATGCCCTCCAGTCAACAGGTCAAGGAAGGAGTTACAGTGTTAGCAGGAGTGATTGATCCAAACTACCAGGAGAAATTGCACTGCTCCTCCACAATGGAGGCAAGGAAGAGTATGTCTGGAGTGCAGGAGACTTTATAGTGTGCCTCATGGTGTTACCATGCCCTGTTATCAAAGTCAATGGTTAACTACAGCACCCCAATCAAGGTAGTGTAAAAAATGGCCCAGATCCATCAGGAATGAAAGTGTGGGTCACCCCTCCAGGTAAAGAACCAAGACCTGCTGAGGTGCTTGTTGAAGGTGGAAGAAATACAGAATGAGTAGTAGAAGAAGGTAGTCACAAATACCAACTAAGACTATGTGATCAGTTACAGAAAAGGGGACAGTAATTGCCATGAGTATTTTTTTTGATTACTTGCTAAGAATGTTTGCCCATATGTATACCAATACCTTTGCTTTTCCTCTATAATGTAATTAATCTTAATTGCGATAATATCATTAATCATTGTTGAATTTATATTTAACTTTTGAGATATTAGACAAAGCATTCCTCAAGGGACCTGCCTTATGTTGGGGGAAGATTATGCACTTCTGGTTGTACATGGGATAGTTATATGATGTTAGTTGGAATCATGATATTACTGCCTTCATTTGAAAATTAAGGAGATATGATTTGATGTCAAGTTGACAAAGGGTAGACTTGTGATGGTTAAGTTTATTGTAAACTTGACCTGTTTAATGATCGACAGTAATCTTGGGCAGGTCTCTGAGTTTGCCTGCAGAAAGGACTGACAAAAGGAGGAGGTCCCTTCTCCAGAGTTGCCCTTCCCCCAAGTGGGTGGGCCTTCCAGAAGGGGACTGGATATAAGGAAGCTTGAGGGGAAGGAAACTTGCTTCCTTGCCTGGCTGCTGGTGCTTGTTTGTGACATGCACTCACATCCTGCTCTCCTGCCCTTCCTGGACAGCATAACCCAGTTTCCTCGGCCTCACATCGTGGACTGAAGAGCCACTGCTCCCTAGGGAGCCATCAGACCCTCAGGGCTGGATAGGGACTGCTGAGGCATTCAACCATGTGGACTGAACAGCTACTGGTTTCTTCACCTGTGGGCCTGCAGACTGCTATTGTTGGACTTTTGTAAGCTACCCCAGTAGATTCCCTTTTACTACAATCCGTTCTATCAACTCTGTTTCCTCTATAGAACCCTGACTAGTACACATACCATAGATGATTTTGACCAGTCATAGAAGAAGTTCTTATCAGATAGCTTCTGCATCCCTACCACGCCCACTACCAGCATGTCTGTCTGAAGTGATGACTTTTCTGGGGTTCCAGGAAAAGCTAAGACCAGTCTGCCCCATGAACTCTTGAGTTTGGGGTTCTCCTTCATGAGTCATAGCAGCAAGTCACGTCAAAGTTCCTTTCAGGACTTAAGGAGTAGATAGAACAAAGATTTGAACCCTCCTCCCCACTCTATCTGTCATACCACAAAGACACATTTTCCCCAGTCTTCACTCAGCATCACAGTAGCCATGTGACAAGCACAGGCTTCGTTCTGAGGAGACAGGAGGACACTGAGGGCACTGAGCTCTCCATGCAGAGATCACAGCTATCATCTAGTAAGCTTAGCTTCTCCTAGGGGCTCAGCATCGTGGATAACAAATCAATTGCCCTCTTCAAGAAGCCTGCAGAAGTCCAAGACCAAATCAAAGAATTGACTGAGAAACAAAACTGAAATAAAATGAATGTGGAGACACTGCTTGAATCTATGTGCCTCCCTCAATATCCAAAGTCCCTAGATTAGATGGTCACCACATACACACATTCTCTTTAACAAAATCTAGTACTTCAAGGCATGTGAATACTACTATTGCAAATCTTCTGGAGGCGAAGGGGAGTACAGATCATCATGAGGAACCTACCTGTGTATACAAAATTGGAGGATGCTGGAAAGTTGCAGCAAGAGCGAACTTAGAGAAGATGGAAAAATGCTGACCACTGCAGTTTCATGCTTAATGACACTGAATTACCCCCTAGAAGATGTCATTGCATTGGCGATTCAAGATCCACCGTTTAATCCTCCTTCAACAACTAGCTCTGCCCAGCTAAGACTCCACATCTCCACCCGCCCAGCCTCTAGGCAGAAGGGCCATTCAGTGGTAGATGCAGCAACTGCAACTCTGACTAAAGATGAAGCCTGATTCCCCAGGATGGGTGGACCTGGACATCCATGTGAGCTCCAAGTGTCCTCTTACCTACCTGGTGACTTTGGGTTATTTAACCTCACCATTGCTCATCGACTAAATCTTTAAAATGAAATATAGGCCAAGGAGATGGTTGAGAAGTTCAAGGCGCTTGCTTGCATGCCTGCCCTTTCACGTTGGACTTGCAGCAGCCACATCAAGTGGAACACAAAGGGGAACACATGTCTGTAATCCCAAGGCTCCTGCAGCAGTGGGAGGTGGAACCCAGAAAGCCTGGAAGCTCACATGCCAACTAGACAGGCAAACACAAAGTGGCAAAAACGGACATACTCAGCAAGGGAGACCCTATCTCAAACAAAGAGAGGACACTCACATACACACAACATACACGTGCATATGTACACACACATATATACATATATACACACTATATATATATGCATACACCATACACATGCATATGTCCACACACATATCCACACAGACACAGCATACACATACACACACATAATAATTAAAAAAACACTTGAGAATATAGGTCTGTAGGTGTATTAAACTAGTTAATGCATGCTAACTGTTTAGAACTAACTCTGCGAGTCCACTGTAAAGAATCCTGTAAGTTCTTGTCATTATTACTATCATTTTCCTTCTCATAACTTGTCATAGACTATACGACAAAGTTCTGGTGTATTTTCCTTCCTAAGCCTTGCTCTTTGCCAGAAATCTCTGACTAGACATGGAAAAGTTCTTGTCAGCTCTCTTTTCCGCTAAGGTGCGCCATGATCTCTTTAGTCCCAGGCCTGGAGTGAGTCGTGCTATGAACAACACTCTCATATCAAGGTCTACACTTGGTTGGACACACTCAGCTTCTCAGCCCTCCAGTTTGGGCTTGCATGGCTAAAACAACCCCAAGTGAAATCTGACATTTTCAGGCAGTCAGAGGCATATGAATGAGCATAACATATGCCATGTTCTGATCAAACTAAGAAAGGTGTTTTGTTCAAGGCCCATATTATATAGACATCCAGAAAAAAAACCAGTCATATTGGTATTTAAAAAGCCAGAGAACTTGTCCTGTGGTTAAACTGAAGCACTGAACAATAATCACAAGGTCACAAATCAGAACTACTGGACACAGGCCACAATATCATGTGTAAAATGCCCTAAAAATAAAAGCTCAGGCAAAAGACTTGAGCAGTGTCTCCACTAGGAGAGCAGTTTTGTTCCATTTGCTCCATTATCCATCCCCACACTGACAAGACCTTCTGATGAAGGAGAGCTTAGCTCTTCTTATGTGCCAACTGCTTCACATGGGAACACTAGGAAGAACATAGGTCCCAAACCACAAGATCTGAAAGACTAGACACTGATTGCTCATAAATCTAGCCTGTGTGTGTGTGTGTGTGTGTGTGTGTGTGTGTGTGTGTGTGTGTGTGTAGCTGCTGGCTGTCCCTATGGCCCCAACGGTGCAGTTCGGCTTCTCTGAGCCTGGGGCCTTGGTCATGGTACCCTTTAGCGGAATCTTCCCATTTTTCACGTCCTGGATGGACAGGACACACTGCCTGATGCACAGTAAGAATGAGGATGCTTGCTCAAAGGTGACTGAGCAGAGTGAGAAGGTACTGCAGTTGGATAGTCTGGGCCTTATCTTTTCCTAGATTTTATCAATAGACAATAAAATAAATTCAGAACCCAAAGAATGACCAGAATGACACAGGAACTTAAACATGAATTTAAGAATTTCATAACAATGAGATTTGGGAATTTGGGGTGTCTTTGAGAGCATCAGAGCCTTATCTTGGCTCTTGAGTGAGCAAATAACTCAGGACTTATGGTCCCAGACTGTCACAGTCACACAAAACCTCCACTGAGTCAGAAGCCTCTGGATCCTTGTCATCCATGAATTTCAAAGAATGAAATCCAAAGAGCAGAGGTCGAGATTCAGAAAGATTTTATTAGATTATGAACAGAACTTAAGAGAAGGAAGGAAAGCAGAGCTCTTACCCAAGGAGGCAAAAGAGGTTTTCCAAAAATGAAAAGTCCACCCCAAGACCCAGGTTGGGATCTTTTATGAGCCCTCTGGATGGGCAGCTAGGATAGTTAATGCAGTATTTACATCAGGTATCTGGGGGCAGGTTTTCTGGAAAAGGGCAATCTTCCCAGAAATCATAATCCTCCAGAAAGGGCCCCCACAAAGGTAGAGGGATTCCCCCAGGGGACAGAGTAAGACAAAGCCAGGCCCTTCTGACATTTCAGACCCTTAGCAAAGTAGAATGATCTGGATTGTCCCCCTATAGTCTCCATGACATTTCTCACTATTATTTTCAGGGTCCTCTCACCACTAAAATACCTCAATAACAATGTCTGATGAAAATCAAGGAGATGAAATTATTAGCTGATAAGCAGCTGAACCTGAATTTTCATGGGACCACCATGAAAGATAATGCAACTCCCAGCTGGGATGTGGAACCTCCATCCGAGAATAGCCCTGCTCATCTCTGCTGCAGTCAAGCCACCAGAGTGTTGGCTGCTCTCAGCTCCAGACCCCATGCTAAGAACAAAAATGGAAAATCCAGATGTGATCAACTGATAATACCCATAATATAAGAAGACACAAATCAATGACCGAAGAAGACATTTCTAAGAAACTAGGCTTGGAGACGGTGTGTATAATAACTTCACTATCAAAAGATCTTTGAGATGCAGAACTGCGGAACTTGATCCGAATCACATAGTGACTTTGAGGTAGTCTTAGGAGTCAAATTCAAGTCTATGATTCTCATTCCCAAGTCAAGCGTAAAATCATTATACTTAAAATGGACAGGCCTCATGTGTTGGGAAAATCCCTCAGGGTCTCAAGTCTCCGTCACAGGACAAAGCTACACACCATTGTAGCCTGTGGCAGACTGACAATCTCTCAATATGGCTTTTAAATTAAGTGAAGACAGGAACTAAATGTTCTTAGCAAATGGATCCCAAGCCTTCTCACAGACTCAGAGAATGGACATCATCTCCTAGCATGAAGTGTACAGTAATGGAGACTAGAACATGGTCGTAGTTCCTATGGTCCATTCAGAGTAATGGCTGGAACCTTGAACTCATTAACAAATATGTTAAGAATACCTACTCAAGCCAAGTCCCTCTCAGCACTGGGTACATAGAGGTTAACAAAATGGCAGTCTAGTAAAAGAGACACACATTGGTCAATGGGTCATAAGCAACCTGCGTGTGATTACAAATGTGATCAATACAATAAAGGATGTAAACTTGGATGTATAAAAAAGGGTCATGGACAAGTGAGGCTCATTAAACAGGGCCAGCCATGTTGTTCTCTAGGAAAAGCTATGTGGGAAACAAGGCTGACCCCACAGATGAGGGATGGAGACCTTTGGAGGAGGTGAGGCAAAGAAGCCAGATCTGACCAGCCCCCACTTGGATTCTTCCCACCATACACTACCCTGTCACCTTATACCAGCTGCTCCTGACGCACAGAGGAAGAGACGAACACAGCCCTGTTGTGACACCAGGTAAAAGCCTTCAGGATCCACGATGTGCAAACCAAACACCGTTGGTATTTCAGAACATGAGCAAGCAAGCCCATCTGCCTCTCCAACTCTGCCCATCTGTCAGAGCCACAGTGTGCCATGGGCACCCACAGAAGTCTTTCAAATGCACTTTCTGAGCATTATGTTAAGCAACCAGTTTGAAAAGAAAACTGGCTAGGAAAACGGAACGGTAGATAATTCCCTGAGCTCTTTTCCTCCTAATTATGGTGCACACTGCCAGCCAGAGAAACAAAGGTTTAGGCCCTCCCTTGATTCTCGGATGCCTCATCTGAAATCTAGGTATTTATTTTAATTCAGAACTTGGTTCATTTTTAAAAGGAAACTCAGAGTCCCTGAAGAGAATTCTCCTGCTAAGATTTCAATCTCCATTTCCTCCAAAATGTATGTCAAAGGCAAAAACCCCAGGATCCTTGTGACAGTCACTCTGGGTTTCTGAGTTTTGTCAAGGGAACCATAATCTGGTGGTCTAACCCCCTGATGAAGAATGCAAGAAGGAATGAAAATCAAGTAGAGGAAATCGATCAAATAAAAAACAAGAGGAGAGAGAGTGAGGAGTCCAAGCAAAAATACAATCGCCCGAGCCTCTAAGCTAATAGAAGCAGCTGGTGAAGACCACCAAAGACAAGGGAGTGAGAAGGGGCTTCCAGGGAGAGAAAGCCAAGTGGCTTCTCTGGGACAATGGGGCAGAAATTAGCATTCCAATGGCCCTGCACAAAGGAACTCTGGCCAAGCTGGGAAGGAGGCCCCTTTCTCTCCTCCAGCCTCTTCTTAAGGTCCATTTGTGTCTCCCTGCAACCTGACCACCAAACAGGTTGGTTTCCTACGCCTCATCTTCCTGTCTATTTTTAATAGAAGTGTGCTTTTTGCTTCATTTAGCTAAAAATAAATCACCCCTCTGCTTGGCATTTGGGCAGCATTTGGCACGAAATCCAAACACACACTTGTTGTCAGAACTTCACTGCCTCCTTCCCCCTTTCTTTTAATAAAAGTTTGGGTTCCACTGAGCGTTGTTCTTCCACTCTGAAGCTCCAAACATTTCAAACAGCACAAAAGAGATGACAAGATGAAAGGAAGTGTCCACAAATAGACAGCTAGACAACTAGTTAGCAGCTTTTCGCTTTTCTTTGGTTTTTTTTTTTTTCCTTGCAGGAGGGAAAGTTTATGTTTTCATTCTTGAAGGAGACTGACTGCAGTTCATCCTCTCTCTCTCTCTCTCTCTCTCTCTCTCTCTCTCTCTCTCTCTCTCTCTCTCTCTCTCTCTCTCATACACACACACACACACACACACACACACACACATACACACACACACTCACGCACATTTTGCAAACATGTTTAGTGCTAGAAGGAGAAAAACACCAGGCCATGTGCAACCCTGACCTTTAGAACTCACAGTCTTCTGGGCCCAGTGTGGAGAGATGCAGTTTAAATGCAGTTGCTCATTCTCCATCTTTCGTAGTCCAGTGTTTACAATTTAATGAGGTTTTGGCGTTCCATCAAGTGAGAGTATTTCTTTAACAAAAGGAACCTGAAACACAAGCTTTGATCACCATACCTGCCTGGGCTTTGGGAAGCGGGTTTAAATCTATTTCAGAACCAGATCATCAGAGGTTTGATCTAAAGTGATTTCTCGTATTCCCTGACAGATCCGGCAAGGGCATTATTTTCCAATTCTTGATTTGAATCGTAACTGTTTGCAAGCTTCTCTCCCTGCTTATTTCTCCTCATTGGCTAAGCAGTCCCTAACCTTGGACACAGCTAAGAATGCCTCCTCCATTTCAATGTGACTCCAGATTCTCACTTGGATCATAGGCTGACCTGAGCTGGGGCAGATGGGGTGGTGGGAGGAGGCAGTGAGAGTTTCCCTAGGATTGTTCACTTAGAGCTGCAAGTGCCCACATCTGCTCACACCTGCCTGGAAGTCTCTGGGTCACTCTTCGCTCTTATCCCTAAAGCAGTGACCCTCTGATAAAACTGCCCAAGCAGATCCATCTCCCATCCCATATCCTACTTCTTCCCCAGGGTTTCCCCCACTTTTCCATGAATAGGAAGCCTAGGACTTCCTGCTTGTCATCAGCACCACCTCCTCTCCGTCTCTACTGGTATCAAGCCTCTCTCCTAACCACCTCACACACGGCAGGTGAGGGGCTCTGATGGCTCCATGCTGTGTTGCTTGAGGAAGCTACACAAAGCATCCATTGGGAATTGGGCTAGATCTCTCTTCAGGTTTGCATACAGCCATGGGATCTCAGGGCTCAAGTGTGTGTTGTGTCATTACCAGATTCAAACTACAAGTCACTGAGAGGAAATGGGATTGACAAAGAAAGAGGCACAGGTTCTATGCAAGTGGGGCTACTTTGAATCAACAGTTCAGAGGGCCCTGTCCTAAAGTTCTGGGGCTTAGATCTCCACCTTCTTCATCTCCTAACTCATGTTCCAGTCTTATGTCTCATTTCCCTCGAAGTCATCCTCTTTGTCATTGCCGTCATCGCCTCCCTCAGGCACATTCCCTAGCTGCCAGGCTCTTCAAGCAGGGAGTGTTGCTTCTCCTTCCTCATTCCTGGAGTTCTCATCAAACCAAGAACAAAGGATGCCCAGCTTTCTCTGCTTTCCCACTGGTTATCACAGGACTTGGTACCACTAAGTAGTTGCTAAGTAGATCGGCCAAATAGTTAAGTACTTAACCTGAGGAAGAGGTCAGAGGCTGAGAGTTTTATGAAACGTTAAGGATGATAGCTCGTCTGTCTTGAACTCACTGCCCATAGGATGTAAGATGGCATGTGAGGTGTCATTCTGACCCTAGATAGACACCACCTGGGCTGTCTTCTCAGTGATAGAGTTAGCCCTTCTATGTCCAGGAAAGGCAGCCTGGGAATAGCAGAGTCCAAAGGCCTTGAACCTCTGACATATACCCACTAGCTTTGCAACTCTATCAAGTCACATAACTCCTCAGAGCATTTACTACATGATCCATTTTGCCATTTCATAGGCTTGGTGTAAGTATAGCATCAGACCAAAAATAAGTGCTTTACAAACTAATGATGATGCAAACTATCTTCCTTATTTCATTTTTTAATATTAATTTTTTGGTTTTTGCAAAGTAGGGTCTCACTCTAGCCTAGGCTGACCTAGAATTCACTATGTAGTCTCAGACTGGCCTCGAACTCATAGCGATCCTCCTACCTCTATCTCCTTTATGCCCAGGCACTAGATGTGAGTCCCCTACTGGTTACAGATACAGGGGACATAAAAGAACCAGGAAACCAAGAGGATATATTCTTAAATATTGAGCTCAAAACCCAATGGTCTAGTGTAAAACAAAAGGCTGAGAGCAGACTGTGTTGCTGTCACTAGCGAAGATAAAAGACTCCATGACTGAGAGGAAGGAGGGGGGATCATATGGACAGAAACTCAGTGAGATGGAGAGACGGCTGCAGCCACCCCAACAGCAACCATCCATCACCACCATCAGCCTGGGAGCTGAGCATCGCAGCCTGGTCAGCTCAACTGAGTCAATAGCAACCTGCACAGCACCCACCACTCGCAACACCCCTATCACTGGTGAGCTGCCCAGGAGGAATGCTCACCTGTGCTCTTGCAGCAGTTTGCTTGCCTGGCTCCTTATCCAGTCCACACCCACAATCCATCTCAAGAATGCCTCCATCAGTGATCCAACACACACACACACACACACACACACACACACACACACACACACACACACACGACCCTATGTGATCCCCTGATGTATGTATAAAGTACCTTCCACACTTCATACAGAACATCAGTCACTAAAAGAATGAATCAAAAGCAAAGTTTAAAAAATGACCTCTAAACAAATACAATAAAATATTTACTCCGAAGAATTGACTTTGAATAATATCAAGATCGTACCTGAAGTAGTTATTGTAATAAAATGTCTTTCTGAGTGCATGGTTCTTATTTATCAGAAGTGTTTGGGGGCTGGGGAAATGGCTCCATCAGTAAAGTGTTTGCCATGTAAGTATGAGGATCTGAGTGTGGATCCTCAGCACCCGCACAAAAGCTTTGTGCATCCTGTAATCCCAACCCTGGGGAAGTAGAGACAGGAGGATCCCTGGGGGCTTGCTAGATAGCTAGTCCAGCCTGATGGGTGAACTCCAGGAGAGAGATTGAAAAAGACACCTGACACTCACCTCTGACTCCCCTCTCTTTCACACACACACACACACACACACACACACACACACACACACACGTGTACACATGTACTCACACATTCATGGGAGCTCATACACTTAATAACAGACATGTACACCACACACCTGTGTGTGGTACATGTCACTGACTGCTATGAGCATCAGTGGGGTCAGATCATCCTGTGTACAGAACGGACAAAGCCGCTGGGAGAGAGAAAGGAGTCGGACGCTTCTGCACAGAATGTTTAAAGCCTCCATGACTCTTCCTTTGGCATACTTTTATGCCATACTTTGGTTTTTCGGGGGGAAAGGGTTCACACAGTTCCATTTCCCTCACATGTCTGTGGAGAAAACAGAGCAAAATGGTGACTGAAAAAGCCTGGAACACAAAGAAGCCAAAAAGGAAAATGAATGAACCAATAATTTGTAGGGAAGTGGGAAAAATGCAGGGCTCACAGCAATGCATGTGGAAGAGCATAAAAACCTCTCATGGCCTCCTCATTCTTTGGACCACCCACAATGCTCGGAACATACTGTACCATGAAGCCAGAGTCAACAGGGAAACAGAGGTGATGTCTGTGGAGAGGTTACCATGGACTAAGGCAGAGACATACTTATAGGCAATTATACTATGGTGAAATAAGTACTATAATGGGAAAAGGACTTCCTGTATTTCTCCTCCCTCATCATGGGAACACCCTGCAGAAAGCTAGAAATTGTCAAGTGCTAATGGTAGAAGTCAAGGTTCATTATTGTCAAAAGTAGCTCTTTCGTGATTTTCTTTTTTTAAAAAATATTTATTCATTTTCAAGCAGAGATACAGAGAGAGAGAGAGAGAGAGAGAGAGAGAGAGAGTGCACCAGGGCCACCACCTTGTGGGTCTGGCTTATGTGGGTCCTGGGGAATTGAACCCAGGGCCTTAGGCACTGGAGGCGAGTGCCTTAACTGCTGAGCCATCTCTCCAGCCCTCTTTCAAGATTTTCTAATTGACAAATAGTAATTGCAGATATTGATGGGGTATAGTTAGTATTCAACATTAAACGATGAAGGTTTTCCAAGTAAACTGAATGCACTGGTTAAAACCAACAGTTGGGAAATTTAAGAATTATCACATTAAAGGCCCAAAGGAAACTGAAAACCCATAGACACATTTTGTCTGATTCAAAGAGTTTTATGGATTTGTAAATGTTTAGAAGGTTCTCATATTAAAATTCAGAATTCACTTTTTGTGCATGTATGTGTGTATTCATGTGTGTGCAGGTGCATATGTTTGTGAAGGTGCAGACATTTATGTGTGTTTATGGAGCCGGGTGAACCGACTCAGGTATCTTTCTCCTCAGGCACTGTCCACCTTTTTCTGAGATAAGACTTCTCATTGGCCTGGAGCTTACCAAGGATACTAGACTGGCTGATTAGTGAGCCCTTGTGGTTCACCTGTCTCCAGTGCTCAGATGAAAAGCATATACCACCATGCCCAGCTTTTGGTTTGGGTTTGGCTTAGTTTGGTTTCTTTTTAACATGGGTTGAATTCAGTTCCACATCTTTACAAGGCAAACATTTACTGAGTAAGCCATCTTTTCAGCCCGTAAAATTCAGGTGTCTGATTTGTCTTGAAATTCCTGCATGGTAACAATTGACTGAAGTGAATGGGAAATGCCCTTCAAGAGGGTCTAGTTTGCTCCAGTCTTTGCAGCTCCTTCCTTGACCTCTTGTTCTAAATCAAAATTCACATGTTGAAATTCATTGCCAAGGTGAGGACAGTAAGTGACAAGACTGGAAGAAGGTAGGAGGTGAAAATGGAGGCTTCCTGGGACTAATGTTCCCAGAAGAGAAGCCTTCTGAGGATGCAGTGATGTCATATCAGGAAGGTCCTCATTAGACACCACATCTGCTCCTACCCTCATCTTGACCTTCTCAGCTTCCAGAATAATAATAGATTTCTACTGTTTATAACGTACCCAGTGTAAGGAATTTTGTTATAGTAGCCAAAACAGACTGAGACATTCCACCAGCAGAGAGGCTTATGTCAGTCATCATTTATCATCAAGTCTGGGCTAATGGAAAAGTTTAAGAAAGAGTAAAATGTTTCAAAGTTTCTACCAAATACAGAAAAGTAGGATAGAGCAAGGAAGCTATGTATTTCCCTGTTCTTTTCCCTTATCAGTGTCCCTGGGAAGGCCCTGGATGTTTTTAAGTATTGAGGCCTTGGCCTAGATGTTCATGAAGGTCTATGGATTCTTTTTCAGGTGTATATGGTGTGTGTGTGTGTGTGTGTGTGTGTGTGTGTGTGTGTGTGTGTGTGTGTAGATCAGAAGATAGCTCAGGTATTGTTCCTTAGGACTTGTTTTGGAGATAGGCTCTCTCATGGTCTCATGGGTTTGGAGCCTGTTGAGTAGGTTAGACTGGCTAGGCATAGAGCTTCAGGGATTCGTCTGTCTCTTCCTCCCCAGCATTGGTATTACAAGCACATGTCACCATGCTTGGCCTTATAACATGGGTTCTAGGGACTGAGCTCAGGCCCTCACAGGTGCAAGGAAAGCACTTTACTGACTGAGTGATGTCCTAGCCCAATATTTTTTACTTCAAGGAATTCAACACCAGGCATAGTTCTTGACACTTAGTAGAGAAGAAATAAATACTTTTAAATGAATTTTAAAAGTGTCCAGTATCTATACTATGAGAAAAGCACGTCTAATTCAGAGAAGTGGGGCAGGTATTATTAGGATGAATGCAAATGCATGAATGAGGCCAGGCTGAGGGCTGGGAGCAGGGCAGAGGTTGCAACCCCAAGATCCAGTCAGATTTTCTAGAACTGGGATTGTCCAAAGGGCAATGGGAACTTTATAAAAGGCTTCAGGCAAGGGGAAATGCCAAGGCTCATGATAAGAAAAAACTAAGCAAGAAGACAAGGTAAGGACTAGGTAGAAGAACTCCCTAGAGTCTAAAAAGCATCACTGTGGTCCTGGTGACTGTCAGCAGAGCCCAGCCCTGGGCATCACTGTGGATCTGGTGACTGTCAGCAGAGGCCAGCCCTGGGCATCACTGTGGTCCTGGTGACTGTCAGTGGAAGCCTATACTGGGTAGCAGTTACAGGGATTATGAATCAGGTATTTTTAAGTGACCTAGTATCAGAATGGAGTGACAATTTGAGGGCATACAATAAAGCAAGACAGTCATTGAGAATTCTCACATTAAAGGCCCAGTGTTGGGCATAATGGATAAGGTATTTTTTAAAATATTTTATTTGTTTGTTTGCAAGCAGAGTTATTGCAGTCAGCCACACGCCACTGGGATGAATCTTTAAACCAGGCACAATTTGGGGGAGGAAAGTATTTATTTAAGCTACAGATCCAGGGGAAGTCCCATAAAATTGAAAGAGGCTGGTCCTCTTTCACAGGTCCAAGCAGAGAGAGAAACCCATCACCAACACCACACACACAAAACAGCAAACAGGCAGGAGGGATCAAGGAGGGAACTTCTTCTTTATATAGGCTTAGGGTGGGGTCTTACAACCCTTCCCCAGACTTAATGGCTTCCTGAGTCTCTGGAATTTCCTTCCTGCATACCCACACAGAAAGGATGTTTACTTCTAGCTTCTTTGAGCTTCCTTAAATCTTGCCTCCTACTGAGAGGCTGCCTTCCTGTAAACATCCTCAGAGACCCACCCAAGAAAACTTGAAAGGTCAAGTTGACAACAAAACCTTACCATCACAAGAGTGATACAGACAGAGACAGAGAAAGAGCTGGGCACACCAAGGCCTCTAGCTACTTTGTGCATCTGGCTTATGTGGGTCCTGGGGAATTGAACCTGGGTCCTTAGGCTCTGGAGGCATGCTCCTTAACCTCTGAGCCATCTCTCCAGTCTGGATAAGGTGTTTTTAAGTAACAAATTGTCCAATTGAGGGTATTGAAAAAAGCAAGCATGTCAGACTTACATTGAGAATTCTCATAGTAAATGTCCTAAAGAAAATGCAAGCCAGCCAGGCGTGGTGGTGCACGCCTTTAATCCCAGCACTCGAGAGGCAGAGATAGGAGGATCACCATGAGTTCAAGGCCACCCTGAGACTACATAGTGAATTCCAGGTCAGCCTAGACTAGAGCGAGACCCTACCTCGAAAAAAAAAAATGCAAGCCTATGGACATATTTTGTCTGACTCATGGAGCTTTGTGTATCTGTTGTTACTCTTAATTATTGGTCAACAAGGAAGGTTTTCTTATTAAAATTTAGATTTGTTTTGTGCTTTTGTGTGTGCTTTTTTGTATGTTCATATGTCTGCAGGTACACACATGTGTGCATGCGTGTGGATGCCTGACATCTTTCCTCTCGGGGGCTATCCAGTACTGTAAATGAACACAGATCCCATGAATCCATGGAAGCAGCATGAGGCCACTAGTGACTTCTCTTGTTTTATATCTCTTGCTTTCCTGGAGATTTAGCTCGAGTTTGCCAGACAAAATGTAATCTGTCCAGTTCATTTGAATTTCAGATCAAGTACAAGTTTTAAAATATAAGTACTATCACAAGACATTTGCACACCCTATTTCTTTATTTTCTAAGTATGGAACCCTAGTTTCGGTTCCATACCTTCATCTGGAGTTTTCTGCTATGACTCCCTATGGTCCATAAGTTTTGGTGTAAAGGAACTTTAGCCGTATTCTGTCAATGATCCAAAATCATTGACACAAGAGGAGATGATGAAGAAGGGAGAAAGGGAAATGGTAAAGAGAAAAGAGAAGAAAAGAGGCAGAACAAAGAAAAATCACATATGTCCTACATCAGACAGAAGATACCAGAGTACTCAGGAAGCCTGAATGCTTACGCATGTATGTGTGTGTGCTCGCACACGCATGCGAGCATGTGCACAGAGAAATGACAGAATTATTGATAATATTCTATTCCATAATCTCATTTGTTCATATTTCTAAAAGTACCACACTGCATATGTGCTTTTATTTTTCAAAATAGCAAATGTTATTTTAAAAGGGAAAAGCAGGCAGGCTATATAAAATGTGTGTAACCAAATTTTTAGAATTTGCCTTGAAACCTGTGGCAGCACGCATAGGACACACACGTTGGTAACAAAAGTCATAGAGGAGGCTGGCCCTTTGCTGGACAGCCGAAACCAACCTGAATTACTTGTACTTAGGAGCACCACTCATGAACGAAGATGCATGCCACTCACACTTAAAGTGTCTGTAAGCTTGGAAGAACCCTAGAACACGCCACCCTTTTGAGAAGAACCTCCACAATCTGCTGCCACCAAAGTGTTGACCCAGAAAAAGGAAAAGATAAAATGATCTATTTTCTGTGTTACAAAGGCAGTTTGCTTTTTCTTCTCCAACACGTGAATTCCAATGGGTATAAGCCATTCTCTCGGGGAGGAGAAGAGGGGAAGAGGTAATCATGACAAATTATCCTTTTTCCAAGTTATCATCATCTTGCTCTGTCTCTGTCAAATTGTTCCTCCAACACAGCAGTCTGCAAGCCCTGTTCAGCCTTCCCCCTCTAGTGCTATTTATACCTTTTGGATCAAACTAGTGCTTTTGCATATCTCAGCCATTTCAGGGGCTGCATTGATGAACGGCACTGTTTTCAGTCATTTCCATCAGAGTCGTTCGTGGTCACGTCCCTGAATATCTTAAGGACAATGAGTTCCACAATCACTTCCATCTAAATCTGTCGATAATTATGATAGAAGGGAGAGTCGAAATTTCACCCATGAAGGAATGGTTCATTTTTCAAGCCTACATGTTACTTCTGAACGATCTCTAAGCAGCCATCCAACCCTGATCCACAACTTTGCAAACAAGTGGACATTAGATGCTGGGGAGATGGCTCAAGAGGTAAGAGTACTTGTTGCATAATCTGACAATCTGACTTTGATCCACAGCACCCATATAAAAAGGCCAGGCATGGCCATGGAAGCTTGAATCCCAGCACGAAGAGAGACAAAAGACAGGAGGATTAATGGGGCTCACTGGCCCACTAACCTAACCAGAAAAATAGCAAGCTCCAGGCTCAATGAGAAACTCTGTCTAAGAAAAGTAAGGCAGAAGAGCAATAGAGGTGTGTGCACATGTACACACTTGCATGTAGCGCACACACACACACACACCACAGTGGACATGCTAATTCTCCCAGGAAACAAATCACTTTCTCTCCTAAGAAAAGACTGTCTTCGCTTCTTTTTTAATGACAGCTGTGTATTGGGTCTTGACTTCTTTTACTGAAGTGGATAAACATGGGGAAAAAAACCCTCCATATTAAAGGTGGTGGAAAGGAGATAAAAGAAAGGAAGAAGAGGAGAAGAAAAGTGTGGCAAAGAAGAGGAGATGATGGAAGGTATGAAGTTAGAGAGATGTGTGTCCTCTTGGAACATGAAGGGCGTTGCTGCTCTTCTCTTCCAGCTAGTCTGGATGGAAACATCATCAGAATTCCTGCTGGGTTGTTATCTTGGCCAGAGTGGTTTATTAGCTTACCTTCTCAGAGTCCATTTCTCTCCTGTTTCCTCCCTCTGCAGTCAGCATCATGAATTCTTTTTATATCTTAGTATTTAAAATTACTAAATGTAGCTTTACTCAAAACACATGTTCGGATGGTTTTAAATGGAAATGAGACTTCAATAACACCTAAAGTGAATAACGGATGAGGGGTAGGAGAAGAAAAATTAGTAAGAACTCTAAGGTCATTTCTCTCTAAAACCAGGAGTCTACACATGGAAAGTTCAAGAAAACTTCCAGTGTTTACTGGAAACTTGGGTTCATAAGGCTATGTTCACCCATCTTCCCAATTTGGTATAGGATGGTGTCTCACACTGGCTGACATTTCCCTTAACTTTAAAGAGAGGAAAGCAAGGAGCTGTCCTAGCTGGGCTTCCATGACCTCACAGGAAAATGAGCTTTCCTACTTAATTCTTCCCCAGTGGGAAATTTAGAGTAAAGGAGGTTGACTCAAAAGATCTGGATTAAGTTGTGCATATATGGATTCAGTCTCAGTGTTCTTAACCTCATAATCAGAATAAGCATTTAAAACCTCTAAGCATTAAATGATATATAAGCAAATGAACAAACGGCTTTCAGTATGTGGTTTGTCACCACTGACTGTCCTTGCTCACCTACTTGCTCGTGAGGGTCACCTACTACCTCACTTCGCTGTTCAACTGTCATCTGCTTCTAAAAAAATCAACCTCAACCTACCCTCTACTCAAGTTCCGCAGAAGGACAAAATGAAAGTTAAAGACAGCACTTTTCCTCCATGATCACAGTGTGTCTCTAGACCAAAATAGTCCCATTTGAAACAACACTGAGTATTTTCCACGTTTCCTACCATGACAAGAAGCTGACTTTAAAAGCAGAAAGGAAAGCGAGAGAAATAAAAATTCATTTGCTTGATAAGACTATTAAGCAACAAACCTACAGAAAGTCTTCTCTATTTAGCCCTCACTCTAGAGGATGACATATGTACCAGTAGTATCCTACTGTACAGATAAGGAAACGGAGGCAGAAAGCATGAGAGCATTTTTTGCCCAAGTCTCATAACAAAATGACAGCAGATCTGTATTCTGTTAAATTGAGCACGTTGTCTAGAATCAACAGTGGTTGACATCTGGCTGAAGCACAAACCTCTAACGTGTGTGGAAAGTTCAGGGAACGCATGTCCTTTTCAATATCAGGATAAAATTCAATCTCTACAACAGTATCCACAAGGCTTCCCATGCTCTGGCCTCAGCTGTACCCTCCAGCTTCATATCCTGCTGCATCCTTCCAGACTTAAGACACACCCACTTCTCTGCGGTTCTTTTACTAATTTATGTGTATGCCTCCCACCTCTGAGACAGAGGAAACCTGTCTACAGGGACAGGGGTTAAGCACTGCTAAGCATTCCTAAATGCTGTTAAATGTGAAATGTGTTTTATGCTGAGCTTTATTTAGATATTTATGGTAGCACCCTATAATTTTTTTCCCCATGAATGAGAAATACCATGTAAAGTATCCGTTCAGGTCTTTCAACAGCAGCAGATCGACCTCTTCCACACAGCTTGGAGAGGAGAACTGTCAGCTAAGCTGCCCTTTCACTGGCATTTGGCAAGAGTGTCCTCGGGGTAGCCTGATTGTTTTGCACATTTTCTAATCACTTAGAATGCTCCAGTTACAAGGATCACTGCAACTAAGGCCAGGGCCGTTGCTCCAGAAGGCCTTGTCCGGGTCATGGTCACAGCTGCTCCTGACAATCTGCACAAGCCTAGGAAGGCACTGGCCTGGCAGACAGAGCCTCAGTGAACTGGACAACCCTGCAGCTGTTCTCACGCAGGATGGGAGGGAGAGCACTTCATCCTTCACTCAGCAAGAAGCAGTGATGGAACTCAGGACTGGCACTTAGCACAAGGCCTGGGATTGGTGGGATTGAAGGTGATGCAGTGCTCAGTATAAACACAGTCCTTCATTGGGGCGCCTCACCCTTCCTGCTTGCCATACACCCAGGCTGTTGGGCTCACCTTGCAAGTCATCTAGGAGACACCCTCCTGTGCTCTGTCCCTCTGTGTTGACCATTATGCCCAAATAAAAGGCTTCTCCAAATGGTCTTGTCTTTGCTTGATGCTTATAAGTTCTATAATGGAGGAGATGACACTGGCAATGAGAAGAGGAGCTGAGGCTGCCTTTGCAGCAGCAGGAATGTAAATAGCATTGGCACAGGTAGCAGGGGAAAGGGCTGGGGAAGAGCTACAGAAAGTGACCAGGCAGAGGTGACTGGAACAAGGCAGAGGTGACAGGGATGGTGGAAGGAAGAGAAAGGAGTAGGTAAGAAATGGCAGCCCGGGTTGCTGGAAGAGTTCTTAAGGAGTTAAATCAGGTTATGATCTCAGCATTTAGAAGGCTAAGGCAAGAGGATGGCAAACCCAAGTTCAGGCTGGGCTATATAGCAATGCCTTATCCAAAAAAAAAAAAAAAAAAACAAAAAACAAAGAGCTTCTGGGAGCTGCCAAGCCGAAGGGTTGAGGCTCCCTGCATCTGAAGCTTGAGAGCAGAGCTGCAAACACTAGCCACCATGATGGCTGAGGGTCCTGACAGCAGAGGCTCTGGAGGTATAATGAGCAGATGCTGACTGTTTTCATCTGCTCCAGTTCCAGCCTCCGCTCAGAGCCGTGAATCACACTAGCTGCTATTGGACCACTGGCAATTTCAACAGTAAGCCTCTTGACTGGTTACCTAAAATCTATACAATTCCGGCTTCTCAGGCCTGGAACTTAAAGGCCTGGATCTTAAAGTTGGAACTATAAGCCTGTGAATTTGTCAGCCCACTCCATAAGCCTTTGGCACTCCAAGGTCCAAGGTTACCAACACTATTTGACTACTTGTGGTTTTCATTGAGTAGAGAAAAATTAACGTAACCAGTTCACTGGGCTAGAAGGAGGTGGTTGCCAACAAATACTGTTCACTGAATACATGGCTAAGAACAAAATGGTGAGGAAAAAAATTACAGTACTCTATAATAGCATACATCATTGCATTTTAGATGTTTCCCTGGGTTTTAGTATTGTATAAAACTCAAGTGCATTGTCAATAAAATTCATATTGTTATTTCCCATCCTAAACCAGCAAAATTTCTACATAATTTTATGACTTTTTATATTAAATAAATTCTCAGGTTTAAAATATCCATGGTCAGTGCTAATATTCATCCAAACGTCACCAAGAGGACTTCACCCAGGACTTACTGGGCCTCAGCTAAATCCTGTAGCCAAGGATGACCTTGAACTTCAGATCCCCCTTCCTCCACCTGCTGAAAGCAGAGGTGACAGGTGTGCATCTCCATGTCCAGTTTGAGCAGTGCTAAGAATTGAACTTGGGACTTCGTGCACTCTAGGCCAGCACTCTACCAAAAGCCCTGTATCCTCAGCCCTGGGTTTTGTTCCAAAGACTTCTTTTATTATTTATTTTTATAACACAGTGATTTTCTACTCTTTTTTCTTCTGGGGCCCTCAACCTTTTTTCCTCAAGCATTCTTATAGTACAACAGGCATACAGTCTAAACTTGAGGCTCTACCCTCCCGAGCCACCTCTCCAACCCTGTATTTTTATTAGAAGTGTAGCATTTCTATGTAAGTACTAATCATGTTCTGTGGCTTCTTGGGGAATTCAGAGAATTTCTTGTTATGCTTTGTAACAATTTACAGAGCCAAATAAAAGCCTCTGGAATGGCCGAATAGAGAAGTAAGAATCAACTGCTTAGAAGAAAACATCAGTAAAACCCTGACCCAAAACACAAACTCAGACATCTCAACAGAACAAACTACATTTCACCCAAGACACCATCCATGGAAGCCCAAGAAGGCATCACAACTTCTCAGATAGGTTTGAGCTGAACCTTCAGTGAGCCTTAACAGAGACATCCTTATCTTCATCCCTCCTTTTTTTATTATCCAGAATTAGATAAATTGAATAAGCAAATAATGAGTTGGTATCCCCATTTCCCCAATTTCCCTCTTCCATGTCCTCCATCAGCTGGATATCCTCCTCCATGGGCAGTCTGGATCAGTCCATGGGGTAGGGGGTTATGGATAACCTAGGAATCATGTCATCCCCAAACTTCAACGTTTACCCCAAGACACCAGCCATGTCTTCCCTGCTTCCTTCAGATAAACCCACCAAAAAAACAATTTCACAGACAGAACACATAGCTCAGGTTTGGTTCCTCAATTCTCTTTTCTTTATACCGACACCCACCCTCCACCCACCTCTCCTGACCTTCTCCCTGAAACATCCAAAGAAGAGATGCCCCTCCTCCCACTCCACATACATTTTTTCTCATTGTTAATGGTTTTATCCTTTCCCACTGATGGTGTTTCCACTTTTGATGGTTCAAATCCTCCCCTCACTACTGGGAAACATGGGGAAATGTCCTAATTTTAATGTTCTGTCCCATTCTTAGATCACAGACTAGTAGCTTCTACCCTTTATTTCTCTCCTTTTCAAAACAAAATACACTCATATGTCACTTTATGATGGGGACACATTCTGGTAAATGTATCACTAGACAAGTTTTCTCAATGTGTTGACATCATAGTATATACTTATACAAACCAAGATGGTGTAGGTCAATTGCTCCTCAAGACCCCTTGATGCTCTCCAGAGATGCAGTAAAGAGGTGGAAGGTTACTGTGGCTACAATACTAGCCTATCACTTGACAGTAAACTTTTTGATAAGTGGAAGGGATGCACTCTAAAACACCGATAAGAGGTATTATAAATACAAAACTCAGTCAAAGCCCAGTAACACAGTAATTTATATCATCAAACACCATAGTTCTTTGTGCTATAAACTTTTATATGATCACTGGCATATTTGGTCTTTCCACCAGCATCACCACAAACACGTGAGGAAGGCATTGAACTATAACATCACTAGGTGACGGAATTTTTTCAGTTCCATTGGAACCTAATGGAGCACCATTGTTTATTTTTTATATCATTGACTGAAATTTAAGTATGTGGTATGTGACTGTATCTAGAAAGTGTTGTCTACACTCACTAATACTCTATCATTCACTCAACTCAAGCTCCTACATCCTCTACATACAGCCCTCTATATCTTCTCACTGAAAATACCTCCACATTTAAGCCAATGAATACATTTTCAATCTTCATCTCTGAATGCCATCTCCTAACCTCAATTATCTGCAAAAACCTCTATTTGCTCTTAATATTTAGTGGCTGAGTCCCTTTCTCAATGACCTTTTTCCAGTCTCTGGGCAAGAGAGACTCATTCTCCCTCTTAGCATCTATAAGGCACCTTGTATGCACCACTAGGACAGGTCCCTGGCTTTTCATTGTACTTAACACTGAAAATCTCTCTTCTCTCCTCATCTGTGAGTTTCTTTAAATCCCAAGTTCCTCTTGTTGGCTTGTACTCATAGTGCTGGGAAGTGCTATGTGTGCTGCTGAGACATAAGCATCACCAATAACACAAACCAGCAGTGGACTCTGCAAGTTATCAAATCAACCAGCCAGGCAAGATGTTCCCATCAGTACAATAGTGCCGCACAAGCTTTGGAGGTAGTCAACTGATTTCTGATTGGATATGAGGCCTGCTTAGTGGGTGGTGAACTCATACCAGGTACTGAGAACCAAGTCAGTATCCTACAACTTGGAAGGTAATAGACTCTAAAGGGAAGCTTCCACTGTTCTTTGGCTAAAAGGAGAGGTTATTTCTGTCAAAAGCCTTCTAAATGTCTATGTTTATCCCCTTTGATCCACACTGTTCTCACTCTTGGTTAGAGTCTGCCTTTTACATATGGTGGTGAATACTAGGGAGACCCAAAACCAATCAGTATAAGAAGAAAAGATAACCAACAGTCTAACCCTAGATAAATCATTACATCTACCAAGGCCCAGGAGACATTACAGAACATAAACATGTATGTTTTGAATCCTTGCCAGCTGAATACCATTTGGGAGGTAGAGCCTTGCTGGAGGAGGGTATTGATGGGGGTGGACCCTGAGGTTTATTAACCCCTAGTTTGCCAGTGTTCCTTGGCATACTCTTCTGCTGCTATTTCCACCTGCTGTAGCAGAGGTGATGCCCAGCCTCTGATAATGCCAGGTCTTCCCCTGCCATCATGGAGCTTCCCCTCGAGACTGTAAGCCAAAATAAGCAATGTTGCTCCCAAAAGCTGCTTCTCATCAGGTATTTATTGTAGCAAGAAGGTAATGACAACATGCACAAACATTTGATTGTAAGACAAGCAAAAAGCAGGCTGTCTCGAAGGCACAGTGGAAAGGCTAATGTACTCCAGAACAGAAAAAAAAGATACTTGGATTTTATTCTTGGCTCTGCTCACAACCCACTTGTCCCTGTCCCTTTTTCAGTTACCCCATTGAAAAATAACAGGGTTGGATTAAATCATTATTAAGGGCACTTCTTTCTCTAAATAGTTAAAATTCTTTTTCCTGAGGCTTAAAGATTTGATGAATAGAGTACAGATGAAGGTCACAGGTTTCTAGAAGCTGAGGAACTATGAAGCCAGCCTGTAGGAATATCAGCAAAGAAACGACATCAAAGTCTCCAAGAAAGCAAAGCAAGGATGGAATTCAAGGTCATTTCCCTGTCTGTAAACTGGCCATCTAAATTGGCCTACATGGTAATGGGAAAGATCTATTTACCTGATGCAGATGAAAATGCAATACCCACTACCAAGAACTTTAAAGGGTTTTTTAAATAATAATTTATTATAATAGTAGTCAACTACAGGTTAGGAAATACAGTAGAAATTTCTATACTTAAGCATAAACAAACAATACAGTTTGTGCTGTGGCTCAATGTTAAATCATTTGCTTAGCATGTACCAGGCCCCAGGTTCAATCCCCAGCACCACAAATAATAATAATCCATAATCATTATCATCACCTATACTACTCAGAAAAGAGCAGCTGTCTTATATTCACCTATGGAAGATAGCATATCAGACATCTCTCAGAGGCAGCTAGACTCACCATTACACAGTCAGAGAGAAAACTTTACAAAGGTTACAACGACATTTGAAATACATCTAAATTTTATTAATAATAACACCAACAATAGTATTCAAAATACAGTTTGAAGATTATGAGCACTTTCCCTTTACCAATAATAGTCCTGAGTATCAAAGAGGTTAGTAATCTGCCAACTGATTCCAAGCCCAGTAAGATGTTATATGAACCAGGCTTCCCAGGTTTCCCATGGAACTACTGAGAGACTTTCTAAAACACATATAAACACAAAAGTGATGCATGTGATAAATAAAGCAGAAACTCCCTGTGCTATAGAGCTCATGAAAATGATTAGTGTATACTTATAAAAATTTCATTGTTCTAGAATGGAAAACCTGACAAAGAGACTAGAGAAATGTAGCCCAACCACCCAACAGAATCTGAAAACTCACTGGATCCAACTTTGCAATTAGGATACTTGCTCCTAGGCAAGCAGAAAACAGGGTTTCATTTTCTAAGGCGAACGGTCTAGTGAAAACAGGAAGAATACAACATGCACACAGAGAGAATAGACAGACAGACAGAGAGCAAATCCCAATGCCCTCAGACCCTAATTGTACAAACACACAGACAAACCCATCACAAACCAAATGAAGTGACATTTGCCCTGAAGATGCTTCTTGGGACACGCAGTCTGTCTTTTATCTCAGTAATAAACCATTTGTAAAATCATAGCATTCATTAGATTCCTAACTCTATGCAAGTCCAGAAAACCATGAGAGGGTGGAAACTTCCCAATTGCCGCTTTCCACAGATCGTCAGTGTCTAGGGTTACCAGGGAGCAGATTGGAGGCTAAAAGAAAGATTCAAAGGATGTCCCTTCCTGCCCTGCCCTTTGGTCAGCAGTAGATTGAGAGGATTTGCACGGGGAATCTCATATCTGTTCTGCCACTTTAATCAAGAATCTCACTTCTTTTTTTTCCTAAACCATTACAGTAACATCTTCCCCAGAACCTGAGACCCTAATCTCAGCCTCCTCTAATCCATCTCTTCAGAGTCATCTTTGAAAAAAATGACAATCTGACCATGTCACACCCTTGAATAAAGAACTTTAAAATCTCTGGTAAATTGCATCTGTCTGCAAGATGAAGGCCATGCCCCTAAGAGCTGAGCCTAAAGTTCTACATCCTTCAGCCCCATTCTGTACCTCAACCTCAACCCTGCAACTCAGCCTCACCAAGTATGCTGGTTTGATTCAGGTGTCCCCATAAACTTATGGGTTCTGAACGCTTGATCCCCAACTAATGGCAATTTTGGAACTGAAACCTTGTTGGAGGCGTGTTGTTGGGGTAAGCACATGGTTGTTACAGCCAGCTTCCCCTTCCCAGTGTTTGGCACACACTCCTGTTGCTGTTGTCCACCTGATGTTGGCCAGGAGGGGATGTCCAGCCTCTGCTCATGCTGTCATTTTCCCTGCCATCACGGAGCTTCCCCTCGAGTCTGTAAGCCAAAATAAACAAACCCTTTCCTCCTACAAGCTTCTTCTGTTTGGATGCTTGTTGCAGCAGGAGAAATTGACCAAGTTAACCTCAGAACAGTCCCAGAGTCCCATGAGTGACAAATTCTGTCATTTCTTCAGGCCTTCTTCAATCCAGATTGAGCACCTGCTTGAAATCTCTTTTCCCTTTGTTCATGAGACAAGCCCTTCAAATTCTTCAGAGATCTCTGGTTCAAATGGCACCTCATCTAGACGCCACCACACTAACCCTCTGCCCAGTTACTTTTATAGTCCCATACTGAACTTTGCCTAGCATTGTCCTCAAAATAGTATAGCTACTTCTTTTCTTGTCTGTCACTCAACCACACTGTGATTCAAAGATCATGTCTTTTGTACACCTGCATACCCCCAATTTGGAGGATATCAGGGAACACAGACTAAATGTTAATGCAGATTTGTTGGGGGAAAGCACACGAAGCATTTCTGGAACTCTATAAGTACATTGTAAACTATACTGAGATCTGCATATATAATGTACCAGGGTCTCTTTCTAACTGCGATAAATGCTAAAGGAATAGATAACAGAATTGGTAAAAATGAGCTCACCCTTTTGCTCCCAATCATTGTCCCATAAGCCATATTTAATTTCTAATAAAATTTTACTGGGTCATAATAACAAAGAATAAAGTAATATAGTAAATTTTTTCTATGATCACTCTATACATATATATGCAAGTCATAATATATCTTTATTTTAATAAAATAAATGGGGTGGTAATTTTGTTTTGATTTTGCTTATTTGTTTATGCTCTTACTTAGCCATCTAAAAATAAGCAAGTCAATATTGGTCTTTGTACCAGTCAAGGTCTCAGCAGGAAACAGAATTCACCCCAGATGTTTCAAATAATGAGGTTTTGGTGAAAGGACCACTCACAGAGCTGGGAACGTTGGGAGAGTAAACAAGTGTAGAAAGGTGACCCCAAGGGTCAAGGGGAGGAAACAGTGTCACTGGAGTCTGGTGAGAGCTGGAGCCAAGGAGAAGGGGCCAGTCAGCAGAAACCATAGCTTTGAAGGGACATAATAACCCCCAACATGCAGTGCCAAAGCAAAGAACCTCACCTGTCACTCTTGGGTCTCTTACCAAAGATCCCAATTGGTAAAAACCAACTGGAAGCCACCAAGCAAGAGAGACCCATTCCTTTAGCCCAGGAATGTCAGCTTCCTAGGCACAAAGCAGGTCAGGGACACAAAGTGGACTGAGAGAAGGAAGAATGGATCAGGAATATAAATCATTCCCTGCCAACCCAGGTTTCAGCTGATGTGGGAAAACTAAACCTTTATTGATCCAATAGCCTGAGCTAGCAGAAACACAACACTGAATTTCAGATTAATCCCTAATGTTATTTTCTTCATTGCTATGATAAAATATCTGACAAAAACAACTAAATGAAAAAAATGAAAAAAAAAAAGCCAGGTGTGGTGGTGCACACCTTTAATCCCAGCACTCGGGAGGCAGAGGTAGGAGGATCACGGTGAGTTCGAGGCCACCCTGAGACTACATAGTGAATTCCAGGTCAGCCTGGACTAGAGCGAGACCCTACCTCAGCAAACCAAAAAAAAAAAAAAAATCTAAATGAATGAAAGGTTTATTTTGGCTCACAGTTTGTGGGTACCTGGCACCTTCCATCCTGGCAGGAAAGAAGAGGCGCTTGGTCCCCCTGCATCCACAGTCAGGAAGCACAGAGATGAATGCCACACTCTCCTTTTTATTCACTTCGAAACTCTAACCCATAGCTCGGCCCCATCAACAATCAGAGTGAGTTTTCCCACCTGTCAAACTGTTGGGCCCCAGCCTAACTGAGTAACCTTAAGATAAGTTTTAGAATATGGAATAAAGCTGAGCGTGGTGGCACATCCCTTTAATCCCAGCACACCTTTAATCCCAGGAGGCAGAAGTAGTAGCTGATAAGCCTTGATCCTGTTTGTTGAATTCTGTGTAGCTGATAGGCCTTGATCCTGCTTGCTGAGTTTCATTTTACTGGCAATAACCCTGCCTCCTGATGTAACCAACTACCCTAATGCGGGTTATAAAAGGGTTTTGGGTGCTGGAGTAAAATGAGATTTGCCAGACATTTCTCCTGGTTGTGTGTGTTTGTCCAACCGTATCGTATGCCTCACCTCTCCCCGATCAAGCCCTTTCTCCTGCTGGCCGGTGAGACTTGGGCTACCCACAGGGGGCCAGGGCTCCACGACCTCCCCAACATCAAACCACTCTGGAAACAAGCTCACAGACACACCTAGAACTTTGTATCCTAAGTGATTCAAAGCCCCATGGGGTTGACAATCAAGATAGCTGTCACTTCATGTCCAGAAGACAGCATTTCAAAGCACTTCTTCCTATCTTCTGGCTGTTATATTCTTTCTGTTCCTTCTTCCACAATGTTTCCTTGGGCTTGGAGTGAATGATAGAAATGTCTCATTTAGTGCTGAGCATTCAAAAGTCACTTTTTCTCAGTACTTAGATGAGTTCTGAGTCTCCATAGTAGTAACTGCCAACTTCAGAAAGAAGAAACATTTCTGACCAAAGGTGAGAGCAACTCTAACTTATGGGCATAAACTTAAAGATATAGAAGTTAATTCGATGGACATATTTAGGCAAACAACAATAGTAGCTTCTCCTCTATGACCTTTGATGATCTTCCAGCCATAGGCTGAATTCAAATCCAATCAGAAGAGAGTTGATTATACCCATAACAGTAATGCCACGATGACACCCTAGTGTCTTCCTGGCTGGCCCAATGTATAGTTCACAGGTCCATTTTGGCTAAGACTCTTGGTTACTTGTCTCCCCCCAGAAGCCTACAGAGCACTTTCCAGCACAATGACAGCTAGCCAGCAGAGAGGAAGCTTCCAGCTCACATCAACTGCCATTATCTACACAAGACCTGCAGAATGTTGGGTCCATCAACATTTAGTCACAGATAATGGAAAAAGGAAATTTTTTAACAGACATCAAAGTAGAAGAAGGACTAGATGAAAGAAGAAAGGAATCCGTGGAAGGGCCGAGGGAAGGGGGACAGAATAAAAATTATTAATGAAAGGTTTTTAAAAATAAAATAAATGGAAAAGATTAATTATCCTAGCCTTCCCCGTTACTAGCTGTCTGACCTTCTTCAGGGCCTTTAATATGTCAGCACTCCATGTTCGTCACTTGTAAAGTGGGAACAGTGATCACTGTCCTTCTAACCCCCAGAGCAGCTGAGAAAGTTAAAGGCTTCTAAACTGCAACGTCCTATATTCCAATTTAATCAGCACTCCTTGCAGGCTCAATGCTGAGCCTCTAACAAATAGCAGGGCAGGCAATTCCTCAAGCACGCTTTCCCCTTACGTAGCGGGCCATAGCCTGCTTTCAGGAGGAATAGGAAAATGACTGAAGGATGAATGTTAATTCATCTATGTTGTCAATGCTATAATATAGATATATTTCATTTATTCAGAAGCATGAAAGTTATGCTAACCTTTCTACTCCATGCTAAGAGAATTTATGATATCTTGATAGTCAAAATACAGCTAAAATGTACCATATTCTTGTGTATTTTACTGCTCAAGGAAAATGAGAACCAGGGGTAGACTGTGGACATTGACTATTGTTATTTTGGATATTACTTTGTATTGTTGCCCAAAATTGGGTCCCTACAGTAACCTAAGGCTAAACAGAACCTTCTCCTGGGAAAACAACACAGTTTATGGCATTTCTTCAACTTGTTTTTTAAATATTCCCTAAAAGTAGTAATCGTGGACACTTATAACTGGTTCCATTAACAAATGATAATAAATGTGGCCCACTGTCACTATTCACTTTGCCAATTAGCCAGCCATAACCACCTGCTGATTTGGGCCAGTGGAAATGCAGAAGAGTTGTTTGCTCCAAGCCTGCCCCAAACACCCTTCCTTGTGTATGAAGCCTTGATAAAACACAATCACAAATATTCACAGATAGAGAAATTCCAATGGTGCGTTTAGAGATGACAGGTGGAGGTCAAAAGTCCTAAAGTTCATTTATAATAGTGTTTTAGAGATGTACAAACCTCAAGCAACAATTGGGTAGCAGGTGGACATTGAAGTCATAGAGAATGCAATCCCATTTCCCCCACTTACAAGATGTGTGTAAGGCACATAGTGTGGCTGAGCATCAACAAAGCAGGAAAACTACTTCTGTTTTAAACAATTGTTGCAGAAATAAATGAGGTTATGTACGCAGTACTCTTGGTACGGTGCCTAACATATAGCAGGCATTCGCTGGGTAAGTATAGTAATGATCATCCAGAATAGACTACAATTTCCCAAACCAGAATAGGTGATTGTAGATGAAGACATTTGAAGTGGATGAATGTTAGACTTGGTTTTCTCTTCAGGCAAGAATCTATCTTAATCAATGTTCCTCCACTAGATTAGCTAGCTACAGTTTGTCTGCCTAGCACCCATTCTTTCTGGGAATAACATTTGGCTGTTTAATGAGGGTGATGTTTATCTTTCTAGCTCTGTCAAGATCTAGTAGGATTGGCTAGCAGTACTTTACATGCCACCTCAAGGACCTTGTGATCCAGCCAGACCAATCAGAGTTCTTCCCTGGGATTTCCCAAATTGGACACAAGAGAAGAGTAATTTCCACCCAGGTGTCAATGCTAAGAAAATGCAGCCTAGGCTGAAGTCTCTTGGGGAAAACACATCTTAGCAAAATAAAACTGATATGAGGGTATTGTGGTTCCAAAAGGCCAAAGCCACATTCATCAGGAACAATCCTACTCCTCTGGTACCAATTGTACTTTGCAGTCAGCTTTCTTGTTACTGACACAGAGAAACCAACCAAAAGCAAGCTGATGGGAGGGAAGGGTTTATTTTGGCTTACAGACTTGAGGGGAAGCTCCATCATGGCAGGGAAAACAATGGAATGAACAGAGGTTGGACATCACCTCCTGGTCAACATCAGATGGACAACAGCAACAGGAGAGTGTGCTAAACACTGGCAAGGGGAAGCTGGCTATAACACCCACAAGCTCACACACAACACACCTCCAACAAAGCTCCAATTTCCAAATTGGCCTCAGCTAGGGATCAAGCATTCTCTATGATGCAGAGAAAGGTCTATGAATAGAGGTCTTGGTGGTGGAACAAGATAAGTAGGATTTCCTCCTGCTTTTAGTCAGTCTCTCAACAGCAATTAGAAGCTGTGCTATGTCCACATGTGAATCCAGTCAATGTTCCTTTATCTCCATAGTCTGGAGGTAAATATGAAAAATACAAAATGTAAAATAATTTTAAAAATAATTAATAAAAATAGGGACACGGAGCACAGAGCACAAAGGGTGTCTTTAAGGTCTTTGTAGAAGTTAAGCTAAAATATGAGCAGTTTTCCAAAACAGTCCTTTCTCAAACTCTATGTTATAAAAGGTAAGCTTTATAGTTTATTTGTTTGTGTGTGTGTGTCTTTTTTCCAGTCTCTTGCAAACTGATCCTGTCACATATAACTTGGATCATATGCAATAATTCGCATCATCTGTCCCTCACTGCCCAAGCTCAGCAATTCCTGAGCTGGTGTATAACCCACTGAATGAGATGAGTCCAAACTCTTGGATGTCACAGCAGTGTCCAGTTGATATAAAAGTTTGGGAATGCTTACTGTCTGTCTGTATTTCTCTTGTCACAAAGTGATACCTAACCGTGCATGGTCCAGCAGTGATGTGTTTCTTTCTACAGGGCAAACTGGGCAGCTTCACCAAAGCATGGAAGAGTACACCAATAAGGAAAAGGAAGTTCCTTTTTTGAGGTAAGGCACAAAGTAAGCAGTCAGCAACACCATGCTCCTAAATGAGAGCAAGACTTTCCTGTGTCAGTGATACTACATTCTTGAGAAAAGAGACAGAAGCCAGAAGCAGGCATTGACAGCACTTTAGAAAAACAATGGACCCCATATCTCTATGATTTGCCCAGCTCTGGCTCTAGCTCCAGATGCAGCCATTCGAAGTGACTGCTCTCATGTGCCATTCTCTTTCGAGCTGAGATTGCAGGCAAGCATACAAAGATCTGATTTGGGATTTTATAGGTTCGTGTAGTTGTTAACTCAGCATCTCTAATTGCAAAGATGGATGCACCCATGTTGAACCCTTGGAATCTTCCCTCCAAGTACTTCCCTCTGTTCTGAGTTGACTCACCAGGTCATCCTTGTCTCCTGGGGCACCAATGAGCTAGGTAGGGGACAGAATCCTCTAGTTGAGTCAATGAGCATGAGTCAGTGGGCCTGACAGCTGAGGTTTCCACTTCAAATGATATAGAACTGGGAATTTTTGTGAGTCTAGTTGTTTTAACATGACCACTATTCCCAAACTCAATGGCTTAAAACAAAATATACTTAAGGCACACAAGTCTGGCTGGTTCTCCTGCTCTGAGACAGGCTTGGTGGATCTGGATGGGCTTGCTCACATGGTCTGTGTTGTTGATAGACTCAGACTGCCTGGTCCAGGAGGGCCTCACTGTCAGCTGGTGGATGGGTTGTTTTTGACAACCAACTGGCTGGCTGCTGACCATGGTAGCATAGGTGACTCATCACCCAATAAGCTGGCTGGATTTTTTGTCAGATGACCGCAGCAAGGATCTGGGAAAGTGTAGGCATGCAAGGTTCTCAGGGCCTGGGCGGAGCTTGAGCATGGACACCTCATTCAATCAGCAAACCACAAGATCCTCAGGATTTCAGAGGTGGAGAAAAGACCCTGGCCATCACGGATGCAATTATAGAGTTACATTGTTAAGGGACAGGATATGGGGAGCAGAGAATTGGGGCATTTTTACAATTCAGCTGGTTTCTACTTCGTCCCTTGGGAATTTCTTCTTAATGTGCCAATCTGCTAAGTGTTAAGTGTCGGAATTCACAAAATCCAATCCCTGAACCATAGAAAATTCAAGGTATGAATATGCTACTCTCCACTACTTTGCTCTGTACGACCCACATCTATTTAAAATTCCAACCAATGTTGAATTGAACATCTGTTATTTTTGTCGGGGGGTGGAGGGTAGACTTAGCCAAGAGGATCATAAGAACAAGTGTTCCTCATCACATTTAAGCAAAACAGCATGGGGGTGGGGAGATGGCTCGGTTAGTAAGGACTTACTGCACAAGCACCGGGCCTGAGATCAGATCCCCAACAGGCACATATAAACCAGACTTGGCAGCAGATACTTGTCATCCTAGCCATGGGAAAGCAGACAGGAGGATCCCATTTGCAGGCTCCTCCTGGTTCAATGAGAAACCTTGACTCAAAACATTAGGTGGAGAGGAATTGAGGAAGACACCTCACATGCACCTCCACACATGTGTAAATACACCCCACCACACACACCTATACACATAAACATTCATGTACACACACCACATACACACAAGAAGTCAAGAACATGGAATATTAGAATATAAAATTTAATTTAATTAGTTCATTTAGTTATCCAATAAATGTTGACTTGATCCCTACTAAACCCATAGTATACCTAGGGTACTTAGGGTATAAAAAGATAATTTAAACCTACAAAGTATCTTTAAGGAACATAGTTTGGTGCCCTTGTTGCCTTAAAAACTATAGCTGTTTATTTACTTCTTTCTCTTTTCCAATAGCCCATAGGCTTCCTCAGAATTGTAGATCTCATTTTATCTGCACTTAACACATACTAAATGTTCAGAGACTGTTTGCTAAAATACAATTAAGTAGCATCTGGAACGAAAGAAAGCGATAAACATTTAATATAAAATCTACTCGTCACAGACAAAATGGTTTGATTTACATTCGCCCTATACATAACGGAGCAAGAACATGTGGAAAGGGCTTAATGAATTTACAAGTCAATAACAAGGACATTTTTGCTCTCCCCCTCTCCCTCGGAAGCATGGATCCTCTTCAGTTGGAAAGAAAAAGAAAATCAGTAGACTCGAGAACCTTTGAAGCTGGACTATCAACAAAGGATCTTCTAAATCAATTTACCACCAGAAACGATGCCGCACTCCTCAGAAATGCCTAACAGACAAGCGCAGAGAAAGGCTGATGGACTCACTAGATCTTTCCATCCTGGACATGGAAAACAAGTAAAGCCATGAGGCTTGTACCTGTGATGTCAGAAGCCACTGGTAGCTTCTCGGCCATCTCAGCACTGGACATTCAAAGAGGATCACCATGCCTTCTCCAGGACCCATGGAGGAGTTTTCATCCCACGCCTGGAAGTCCCTCTTCTCAGCTCCTCTTTCCTGATGCTGGGTCCTCTGTGCCAGGATCAGGCCTGATAGGCCGTAACTGCCAACAGAGGAACAGGAAGCATCGAGGAAAAGCATCAACTTGAACCTGTACCAGCAGCATGTGCAGACTGAGGGACAAATGGGGCTCACACCGACTGAATTTAAAGATTGAGACTGTCTAAGGATGGAGCCTGACCTCAGTCCCACCTCACTGGGCCTGGTCCACAAGGAGGCTCAATTTACCCACTGAGCTGCTTGGGAGCAAGGTATGATTGTGGACATATGCCATGAGTTCTTAAGAACGGATGCTTTGGGGCTGAGGAGATAAGTCAGCAGTTAAAGGTGCTTGCTTGCAAGCCAGGTGATCTCAGTTCGATCCCCAGAACCCACATAAAAACCAGGTGTGATCCCAATGCACCTATAGATATCAGAAGTGCAGCCAAAGAAAAAAAAAATCCAAAAGCTCACAGGCCAGATAGCATGGGGTTCACGGCAGCAAGACAACAAGAGAGACCCTGTCTTAAAGAAAGGTTGTCCTCTGACCTCCATACGAACACTGTGGCATGTGCACACGCGCGCGTGCACACACATGCACACATGGAACTTATGCTCCAACTACTCTTACTCTTTAATGGTCATTTTTAAAACAAACAGTATTTTTAAGCTGTTTTATTATCATAGTAAAAATAAACAGAACTAAAATTGCCATTTTAAAATTTATGATTGGGGTCAATAAATATGTGCTAAGTTTCTATGAGGGGCCATGTGCTGGATAGAAATGCTGCAAAGACCCATGCATTGTCTCCGCATGCTCACAGTGGGTGAGAGGGAACAGAAACAGATGACGAAAGATGGAGAAACAGTCACTGGGACAAAGGGAAGTGGAGAAGGTCAGAGAACATAGAAAAGAGGCTCTTGATGCATGTAGGGACCCAGAAAGTCATCTGAGATGTGCAATGTCTAAATGGCACATTTTTCCTATGGAGAAAGGGACAAAGACACTCCGGTCCTTCTCTCCTGCCCAAGCCCAAGGCCAAAGTAGCCTTAGAGAAGAGTCCCTGCAGTAGCTTCCTCTAAACCCAGGAAGCCTGCACATGCATGTCTGACCTACTTCTTCCGCTTCTCCCCCTTTCTCCTGCTTTCCCAGCCCCTTCAGATGAATGATTCATCCAATGGTTTCCAATCTTTGATTTCATTTTCTGCCTCAGATGTTGCCTGTCTTGTCACACCTCTGCCCTACTCAGCAGAGCATGCAGATGGACCACTTCCCAGGGCTTCAGCCTACAGCCCAGGGACCCAGACGGTGGGGCAGATGAGCAAGGGGAAGTCTTCTGTCAAGAGTGCTTACTTCACCAGCACCCACAAATCAAGCAGAGTTAAGCATCTGAGTGACATGAGCTCAAAGCCCAGAGAATTTTAAGTCCTCTGGGATCTATTTAGGGGGAAAAGCAGTTTGGTAACAGGAAATCATAGCTAGCCCTCGGTCCTTCTTCTACCTCTCCAACCATAGAGAGGGTGTTTGACTGGATCCTCTGGATTTGGGTACCGCCAGAAGGCTTAAAGTACATGAAGCTGAGAAGGCTCCTTTCCCCTGGGGTTCCAGAAAACTCTCACTGAACTCAACTGAACCTTCCCAGTACCTCCACTGAGGGCTCTAGTGGGCTTCTCTGAAGTACCCAATGGCATTGGCAATCCGCCTCGGGAAGAAGGAACACATGATCCAAATAGAAAACGATGCTACCACAGAAAAGGGCTGCAGAGGGATGTCCCAGCTCCCTCCCCTGGGTCTTGTGAATTTTGAAACTGGGGCAAAGAGAATTCTGAGAGCCTACTGAGAGTTACTCGCTCATTATTTCATCCATCTACTCATTTGTAGAACAGACGCTCTGAAGGCAGGTTTCCTGTGTTGAACATTAACCTCACCACTTGCTATATTTTCCCCTTTCTATAAAACAGGAATAATAGTAGTAACTACTTTCTGGATTTGCTTTGTGGAAAAAACAATCCCTGAGTAAAGTATCTGGCATGAACTAAACATGGTTGTATCTTACCTGTTAATGTGATAGTGGTGGTGATGGTGGTGGTGGTGATTATAGTGGTGATGGTGGTGATGGTGGTGGTGGTGGTGATTATAGTGGTGATGGTGGTGGTGGTGGTGGTGGTGGTGGTGGTGAAGGTGGCAGTGGTGGTGAAGATGGCAGCAGTGGTGGTGGTGGTGGTGGTAATGGTGGTGATGGGGGTGGGGGTGTTAAGCCTACACAAAGGTGGGGAGTGGAGATGCATAAAGCAAACTGCTGCAGATGGGGTACAGACAGACAATCCTGTCAAAGCCAACCCTGAATAATTCAGGCTAGGGCTGCTGCTGCTGTTACTGGGCTGTTTTAAGTTCTGTGACGTTTTCTTGCACTTTCCAATTTACACGGGTCAGCTGCCCACCTGCAATTAAACCTTGAAGGGATTTCTAGAGGCCTCAGCGTTCAGCAGCTTTTGTTTGAACCATCCTTTCCCTGACTTGTTTCCTCAGTCACCTGTCAACGTGTCACTTCCCTTCCACCTTCCCTCTAATGCATTTGCTAAAAAACAATTTCCAAACTCTGCTTGTTACCAAGAGAGACAATGAGAAAGAGAAAAGAGAGCTGGAAAGGCTCTTTGAAGAATCAAGGATTCTGGCATTTCCCTTTCTTGAGGCTCTGGCTTTGACTGACATTGGGCCTGTTTATAAATCTTTAACAGGACCCACTGATCCTTTTCTGAAATCCAAAACTGCAGACTAGAGTCGGCTTTGAATTGATTACAGTGGATTTGTTTGGGTTGCACATTTCTCTGGAGCGTTAACAGCAATCTGTTGAGGATTGTTGGTGAGAGGGGTGGGCAACATGGGAGGGAGGACAGGAGAGAACAGGGGCTTCCAAGCCCCGCCAGCCACCACTGCTGTCCACCTGGGATTGCCCCTTGGCTGTTCCTCCTCCTGAAGCCACCAAATGACCCTCTTCTTTACTCTGCCAACGCCAGGCCACACTCACATTGACACAGCTAAGAAAGGGCTCCAGGGAGAAAGCTAAATATAAAATCCCCAGGGTGTGAGTTTCAACAATTCTGATCAAAATACTAGATCATAAAGATGTACATAGGGAAAACTGCATAAAAACAGTTTATACTCATGATCTAAACATGTAAACATTTGGGATGGACCTCTATGTCACACAGGAAGTCACTGATGATGTCTGATGCTAAATTATTAAAGTAACAAAATATTGAAATGACTACAGCCCTTCACAATGCTCAATGACAACAACTGCATCCTCAGGTCATGGAAGTGGTGGTGACTCAATGGAAAAAGTGTTCACCATGCAGATTTGGAGACCCAAGCTCGATCTCCAGCACCCAGGTAAATGCGGCTCAGGCCTATAATCCCAGCACTTGGAGTGCAAACTGGCTAACTAGACTAACTAAATTAAGGCTCAGTAAAAGGCCCTATCTCAAAAAAAATGAGGCTGAAAGCAATTGAGGAAGGCACCCAATGTCAATCTGTGTCTTGGACACACACATGCATGTATGTGCACTGGCACATGTACACACAGGCACCTGTTCATAAACGTACATACGCTCACATTGCACACGTACATGTGCATATGCGCACTTGCACCTGTACACGCATGCATGTGTTCATAAAATACACACGCTCACTCACACTGCACACAAGTACACTAGCTCCAAAAACAAAAATGCATCCTTGGGTTTTGCACCTAGTGCCTTCTGAGACTCAGAGAGAAGCCCAGAGACAAGCTCTGAGGGTGGATGCAGGAGGTCTTTCCATCCTGGAGGTGGAATATGAGTATCACATATCTTGTTCACCAAGGTCTTTGTACCTTGAAGGTGACAGGGTCTATACCCACAAGGACACAGTCATTCGAGCAGTCACCCTTGTCTCCTCCATCAGCTCCTCCCAGATCTGTTCACTTTCTTTGCTGACTAAAAACGGCATGGATATTTCCACCCAGTTACAATTGGGGGATGGTGCCTGATACATGAATATGCTTCTAGCCATGCCAGCTAGACAAACTATCTAGCAGGCTTGGGGGGCAGAGGCCAGGGCTACCTGTGTAGGCAACCGGTGATTAGGCAGTTTCTTGACACATCTGAGCAGGGGAACAATGACTCAAGGGGCAGGACCACATGCCCTATCTGGCCCAAATCTACCCTGTCAGCCTGCATCCTGGACAAGACCTCTGCTTCCACCAGCTTCAGCAGAGCTAACAGAATTGTAGGCACCTTCACTACTGCTGAGAGTAATTGAGCAATAGCCTCCCAGCAGGCTGAGTCGCAATGTGTTCCTTGTGAAATTATATACTTTTAACCTCTAAAACAATATAATTTGAGGGTGAATGTATTTTTCCTCAATGGTTACAGGGCCTCTTATTTCCTCTAAAGATCTAAGGTGGCAGGTCATTTTGCTGTCCCTGCATATATATTTAAAGAGACATCTACAATGGATTCACCTCCAAATATAAGTTTTGGTAGAGAGGTATTAAGAATGTCTCTAAATGTAATGTTTCTACACTGGATTTCATTTGCAATTAATCTAGTTTTGTAACCATAGTGTATCTGTCATCCTCTTTCTCTTAATGCAAACAGGATTCTCCCATGCCCTAAGACTGGAAAAGATATATTCATCTTCGTCTCACCATCCTCCTTTGCTCCTCATATCTTCTCATTCAATTTTTCCATCACTCAGTTAGTAAACCATGGAGCCTGGCCTACTTTCCATTGAAATGGCACCAAGTTCATTCCCGTGTGAATCTGATGCTCCTACATTAAACAAGTGTCCCTCCCTACCTCCACGAGGAGATGACTGTGTTGGGCTGAATGCAGCATTCCCTCATGCCTCCTCGCTGCGCACACAGCCAGCATCCTCTCCTTTCAGTGCTAGCCTGCCGGGCCACTTCTCTGCTCAAAAATCTTTAGCACAATATTCACAGAGCTAAGAGTCTCTGTGTCACCTTCAAGATTATCCCACAAGCAAGCTCCTCGCTGACCATCCTGCTGTGTATTGGTTACTCCTCGGCTTTCATCACCATTCCAGCCACACCAAAGCCTTTGGGAATCACAAACACACCAAACCCAAACTCAGACCTCCGCAGCTTTACTCACATGATTGCCTTCGACTAGAATTGACTCCAGTGAACTCACCTCCAAAGTTCACCTGTTCTTTAAAAACTCCCTTGATTATACCATCCTCTTCAGTTCCCACCTGCACACAGGCTGCACATCCTTATAGTCTGAAACCAGGACACTGCTTTAATGTGGTTTTTTTTTCAGTGTTCCTTGTTTTTTCTTTTTGTTTGTCTGTTTGTTTTGTAAGAGTTTGGCTGTCACAACTCATCTTTATCATTTTGAGACAAATCTCAAACAGATTAGCAAACAGGTAGATTATGAAGACTTGGGAGAAAAAAAAAAAAGAAAACTCACTGCAGGGCTAACCTGAATTCATCAAAACAAGTCACAGCAGACTAGCTTAATTCCTTAGTGTGCAGAGAGTTCATGGAGTTAGCATAGGAGAACAGAATGCATGCAATGCTCTTCATTGCCCAAAGAATTTAACAAAGTTGCTCCTTGCAACTGTAAGAGGAATAGTATGCCTGAACTTTCTAGCTCATCAAATGACTGCATATGTAAAAGGCCAATCATGATACCCTGTCAGTCCACGAGGAGAGCCCCAGATCACTGATCCAACTCAAAAATATTTTTGGCAATGAGAAGATGGTTATTTAGAAATTCTGGGGGAAATGGACATGATGAAGAAAAATAATAGTAATAATGAATAAGGAACATTATGAGATTTTCTAAACTGGCAATAAAAGAAGGTAAAGTTGGCAACATAGCATTCCTCATAAACTTAATTAAAACATTATGAAATTGTTTGTGATTTCTCTTATCATTCCATCACAGGGTTCTCAAGGGTGGACTTTATAAATAACAAGAGTAGTGTCACAATATTAAAAGACCAAACATGCTTGAGACCCATTCACCCAACATGACCTGTCACAGAAGGCTTTCTGATAAAAAGTTACTTTCTTATTGTCATAATATATAAAATATTCATCGTACAAAAGAGGATTGAACTTCATAATATCAAAAAGCACCTTTCCAACTTTGAGACTGTAGTACTTGTGCTTTTCTACATGTTTCTATCTTACACTCCAGCTAAATTTTAAATCTATTGGCATGAACACATGGTACAATGGTGAACAGTACATAG
>PVHP010006995.1:45683-58519 GCA_004024765.1 Zapus hudsonius | reverse complement strand
ACCCAAGCAAAAGCGGCTTGTAGAGGAATGGGTTTATTTGGCTTACGGACTCGAGGGGAGACTCCATTCTGGCAGGGAAAACGATGGCATGAGCAGAGGGCTGGACATCACCTCTGCCACAGCACTGCAAACAGCGGCAGGAAGGTGTGCCAAATACTGGCAAGGGGGAGCTGGCTTATAACCCCCATAAGCCTGCCCCAACAACACAGCTCTAGTGAGGTTCTAATTCCCGAATTGCCATCAGCTGAGGATCGATCTATCAGAACACATTCAATTGTTTGTGGGGGACACCTGGATCAAACCATGACAGCCAAAAAAGTTTTTTTTAACCAAAATAGCATATTTAATTTCAAAAATGTTTTTCTTTGTTAATACAGAAAAGACTCCAGGAATTGATAAGCGTGGGAAGAAAAGGCCTTCAGGAGGAATAGTTGCTGATATGGGGTAATAATATGTTTAAAGATAATTTTTGCCTGTTCAATAAAGTGCTTCAAGAAAAGTTTATTTTGTCTAATATGTACTATATGTACAATACTTGGTATGTGATACTTCTTCCAAAAACATGTATTATGAATCCTTAAAAGTTGTTTGCTTTGTTCTTGGTAGTTTTAGGGCTCAAACCTCAGGCTTTGTGCATGTTGGACAAAACATGAACTATATCCCAGCTTTAGTTTAATCTTATTTTAAATAAAAGTTTTTTATTTCCTTTGAAAGTTTCATACAAAATATATTTTGATCATATTCACCCCAATTACATTCTCTTATTCTTCTACTTCTGCTAACCCTTTTTTCTCTCCAACTTGTCCCCTTCCCCCTCCCCCTCCTACTTCAATGAATTTGTGTGTACTGAGTTTAATTAGTGGTGATTGCATGAACATTGGTGGGGTAAGTTGCATGGGCCACTTACCAGTGGCTAAACCACTGAAGAAAATGACTCACTGTCCTGGCAACCATAGCTGTCACTATCCATGGGGAGGAGTGGGAGCTCATGAACCCCTCCTCTATCTGTGATGGAGTATGGATGAACCCAGTATTTTCCAAGTAACCACAGCTGCTTTGAGTTCATTAGTACAATGGCTATGTTGTGTTCAGAAGACAGCATTTCACAGCATTCATCTGTAGCTTCCATTCTTCTTACATTCTTGTTCTATCTCCTGCAATGTTCTCTGAGTGAGCCTTAGGGTGGGTACTATAGATGTTGCATTGAGAGCTGAGCACTCAGCACTTATTTTCAGTACTTTGGCAAGTTATGAGTCTCTGCATTTGCTATTTTAAATGTAATTTCTTCACAGGGGTGAAGTACAGAATATGCTGGAAAAATTTAGAGGTATGTTTTTTGGGGGATTTGTAGATTTAAAACTGTACAGTTATGTATATAATAGTAAATGTTAGTATGGTCAGTGTACTATATTACTTATTGACGTTTTTTCATTTATAGGGTCTTACATAAATGATTCAGCATCAGAGATCTTAACCTTTTGCATGATGTGAAAAGCAAAAATGATGTTTTTAGGAATTTTAAAAAAATATGTACATCAGAGAAAAAGACAGAGAAGGGCATGCTAGGGACTCTTGCCACTGCAGTGTTCCAGACGCATGCATCACTTTGTGCATTTGGCTTTATGTGGGTACTGGGACATGGAACTCAGGCTGTCAGGCCTTGCAAGGAAGCACCTTAACTGCTGAGTCATCTCTCCAGCCCAGGAAGTTTTTTAGATGGGAAGTTTTTTTTTTATACATAGACTAATATGAATGTCCCCCATAGCCTGAGGTCCCCCCCCCCCCAGGTAGGGTCTTGCTCTAGTCCAGGCTGACCTGGAATTCACTATGTAGTCTCAAGGTGGCCTTGAACTCAAGGCAATCCTCCTACCTCTGCCTCCCAAGTGCTGGGATTAAAGGCGTGTGCCACCACGCCCGGCACTAGACTGAGGTAATTTTGATTAAGCTTGTAACTTGATTTTCCAGCAACCCTGCTGTAGATGGTATCACTTGGGGGGCAATCTTGTAGTCCAGCCCTAAGGTGTGCTCAGAGCAGTTTGAGTTCTGCCTCTTCATGCTTGCTGGTACTGGCTTCTCTCCTGGTCGCATGTTTGTCCAGCAATACAAAAGTAACTGCAGCAACAATACATGTGTATCAGTTTTTCATTGATTCAGGTTATTTTCTAACTTTATTTAAGGGCTTTAACTGTATTCCTTCATTAATGATGGTATAAATTTGAAGCCTTTAAGATAACTTTTTATATTAATAAATTATGTAATTAAAGGTGAAAAACACCTTGAGATTTATAAACATATCCAAAAGACCTTAAGGTTTAAGGTCTAGGTTAAGTATTGGTTATGTGAGCTGTGTTAGGAGACAGTATTCTCTTTGGTGTGTGTGATTATTTCTGAGACAGTCTCTGTTGCAGCAAGCTCAGGCTGCTACTTCTACAACTTCCTGTGGAGTCTAGGGTGACTTTAAACTGGAGATCTACCACAACTTCATGGGTTGAATAAACTTTACCATACTTATGTTTATTTTAATAATATGGTACCAAAATAATTTTCTTAAGGCTGAGGATACAGTTCAGTGCCTAGCAAGTGCAAGGCCCTGAGTTCAATCCTTAGTACCACAGAAAAGAAAAACAAAACAATTTATTTCAATATTTTAATGAATATTTATTTTCAATGTAGCTGATGTTAACAAGGCTCTTCTTGCCAAGAGAAAAAGAATAGAAATGTATACCAAAACTTCTTTTAACGCCAGTAGCCATAAACTTGAACAAGCTTGGAAAACACAACAAGAACAAAGGTAAAACATTTTTTTAGAACCATTTTTATATCATTTCTTAGCATATATTGGTATAAATTACTTAAGAAAAAGACTATCCTGTTTATTAGTCTCTAGTTTGGCCTGGTTTTTCTCTAAAACAAGTAGTCTTACAACCTCATGCCTTCAAGAATTGATATGTTTTTCAGAAACCAGTAAAGATTTTTTTCTCATTTTAAATAACAGAGATGCTATTAATTTGTATTCATTGTAGAAATAATTAGTTGAGGAAAAGTTAGATGTTATAGAAACTATTGTTTGATAATTTGAAAATGAAGAAAAATGTCGGTCTTATATTGTAAATAATTTGTATATTAAACTGATTTTTTGAATTTTTGTTCTGCCAAAGTATTTCTACTTGGAAGTCATTAATCTGTTTATAAGAACTATTCAGTAGAAAAAAATGAAAAAAAACACTTTGAGATAAATGAATTTTTCTGGAAAACTGATACATATGATAAAACTTAGTTTTTGAAAGCTAAAGTGTGTGGAAAGACTTTTCTGTTAGGAAAAATATTTGTAGAATCATCACTAATCTAATTTTACTTTTATTTTCCCATCAAGACTATTTAGGGTGCTATATCCTTCCTTTTTATAGTATAAAATGTCAATTCAGTTTTAATGTTCTTTTCACATTGGTATGAAATATGGCAGCAGTTGTTCTGTTTTACAGGCAGAAATACAGCAGTGAATATTCCCAGCAGTTTTTAAAGGCAATGAAGAACTGGGATTTGGAGATACAGAAAGTGGACGAGCAAGAAGAAAAACTACGGGTATCCCAACTAGCTTTATAACCAGTTTACTATGCTTCAAATCAAAAGAGATAACCTCAGGTTTTTATGAGGCTTGTGGAACTATTTTAGTATCCATTGTCCCACTAAACCATACATAAACCACAGACGAATAGGCACATTCCACATAAGCAACCAGTATTTAGCAAAGGCTAAAGGGATTACTTGTTTATATAAAAGAACTTGAGGATAAGTTAGTTTTAGACATAGTAAAATGGGCTCTGCTGCTAGTTCATGGACTTAGTTCTTCCAATACTAGATTTTCTACAAATTTGTGTAGCAGACTGAGACAGTCTCAGTAGTTTATTTTATTTTATTTTATCGTCCATAATGAGTTACAACATTTAGTGGGCAAACAATGAGTTGTTATCCCCAATTCCCCACTGCCCTCCCCTCCCCCCTCCACTGGATAACCTCCTCCATGGGTCGTCTGGATCAGTCCTTGTGACAGGGGACCATGGATAGCCTAGTATTCAGCCAGGTTCTCCTGGGCATGCCTCTGGATAATCTCCCCCACCACGGCTCTTACAATCTTTCCGCCCCCTCTTCCGCATAGTTCCCGTCTCAGTAGTTTTGACAGAATATTTCTGTACAGGAATATCACTGATCTAATTTCAATTTTCCATTCCTGAACAAATCATTGTAGTATTCTGGCTTATTTTTTTAAGTGCTGGGTACTGAATCTAGAATCTTGTACTAGCTGTGTAGGCACTATAAAGAAACTACTGTCCTAAACCAGAACATGGCCAGGCTGTGGTACTGCTCCATCCCCATAGGTGATGGAAAGCAACTCTGCATTAACTACTCTGAGTTTTTCCTTTCCTTATCAAACACTTTTCAACTTCAAGATCTTAGGTACTAGTCATATCAAATAATTTTGGAGTTACTTGGTCAGCTCAATTTTGAAAACACTAAATGGGAGATGCACATGAGAATACAAGAGGAGGTGAAATAAACCACTTGTATTATTTTGTGGTTCAGAAGAGATAAATGGACTAAAGATACAAAGTTGAGAACTCTTAGTTTATAGACAGTTTTTAAACCATGAAACCTAGAGGAAGTTACATAATTACTACACTGGTAACTTCCTCTAGGTTTCATGGTAATTATAGTAATTATAAACGTAGTAATAATAATAAGTGTAATAATTATAAATGTAAATGAGAAATCAGAAGGAATCAGTAAAGGAGAACAAGAGCAAGTGGCCTAACAGGTAAAAAGCAAATTACAGCAAGTGAAGAAAGCCTTCTTAAAATAAGGCCAGAGCATCAATTGTGTCACTTGCTTATGGGCCAAATAAGGTAGATTTGGCAATGTAGAGGTCATTGGTGTATTGAATCAGAATTCTGATTTCAGTGGAAGTGAGTGCAAAACTAAAATGAATACAAGACAAAATAGGAAACAGGAATGTAGTATCTTAAAGACAAAAGGAGTAGAGAGGGTTTTTTGTTTTTTTTAGAGGTAGCGTCTTAGTAAAAGCCCAGATTGCCCTGGAATTCATTATAGAGTCTCAGGGAACTCATTGATCCTCCTACCTCTGCCTCCCTAAGTGACAGAAGCCAGACACAAAAGGGAAATAGCTTAGCTGGGTGTGTGGATGTGGTGGTATACTCCTGTACTCCCAGCACACAGGTGGATCATGAGTTCTAGGCCAGCCAGTCTCGCTATATAGAGTGCTGGGATTAAAGGCATGTACCACCACGCCCAGTTTGGTTTTGGGTTTTTTTTTTTCCCCAGCTTGTTTTTTTAAAGATAAGTGAAATAGCATGGTTCTGTGCTTGTGAGAATCTAGAAGTCAGGTTTATCTATTATGGTTCTAAGGATTGCACCTGTGGGCTCCATAATACTAGGCAAGGAGCCCAACACTTAGCTGTATCCCAGACCTCTTTTTAACCCTTGGAGACAATGTCTCATGAAGCTGCCTTTCACACACTATGAGCCTAGCCCAGATAGGCTCTAAACTTTTGATCTTCCTGTTTCAGCCTTCTGAAAAACAGATTACAAGTCTGGCTTGAGGGAGAAATTTCAAAATAGAGTGGGGATAATTGCTGAATTCTTGAAAATGAATAAGACCTATGAAGAAATTGGATTTAGTACAGTGCATCCTTAGAAACAGGAAAGAGTACATGAACATGCATGCAATTGTAGATGGCAGACTGAACTTTTTCTTTGAATTATTATTATTTTTTTTTTTTCCGAGGTAGGGTCTCACTCTAGACCAGGCTGACCTGGAATTCACTATGTAGTCTCAGGGTGGCCTTGAACTCATGGTGATCCTCCTACCTCTGCCTCCCGAGTGCTGGGATTAAAGGCGTGCGACACCACGCCTGGCTCTTAATATTTTATTTATTCATTTTCAAGTAGAGAGAGCGCACCAGGGCCACCTCCTTGTGGGTCTGGGTTATGTGGGTACTGGGGAATTGAACCGGGGGCCTTAGGCACTGGAGGCAAGCCTTAACCTCTGAGCCATCTCTCCAGCCCTCTTTGAATTATTTTCTGTTTAGTGAATAAGATTATCAGATAGTAAAAACTGTTAACAGGTAGAGTAGCTAGAGTTGAATTTTCCATTGTTAGGATTTAGCTATGTGGAATAAAAGGATAAGGTGATATGAAAAGGAGGAATTGTAATGCCTGGCTATACAATTTCAGTTGGGAAAGAGGGACTAGGGATGACAGTGAAAAGTAGGTAGGATAAATGGAGTTTGAGTTCTGACAAGATTACCGAGCTTTATTAGTACTAGAGAGAATGCTAAGCAGGTAGTGGTTGAATAGACAATATAGTGGAGAAATGGAATGTAATAGTTAGAGCCTAGGTTTTGGAAATCTACAACTTGGGACCAAATTCTGGTGTATGCCAGAATTAATTGTGAAACAACGAACAAGTAGTTTACTATTAAGCTTCAGTTTCTTCATCTTTGAAAGTAACTGAGAAATAGTTGTTTGGAGGATTGAGTTCAAATAAGATAAATATACTTAAAAGGGTTCAGATTAGTATATGACAGATATTTCTGCCATTATTAATGCTATGGAAAGTTTATTAGTAATGGCTAAACCTATAGCACAAGTATACAAATCAATGGATTAAGTAGGATAGAAGACAAAGTCATTGTAGAGAACAGATTAAAAGAAATGAAAGATCAATATTAGAATACTATTTACATAGACATTTAAATTACCAGAAGTAAGACATGTCTCATGATTGGTCATGTAGCTCAGTTGGTAATGTCTAACTTGTATGAACCCTGAATTTGATCCCCACCCAGCACCACACGAACTGGGTACAGTTGGTTTATGTGTATAATCGCTAGTATTCAGGAGGTGGAAACAAGAGGGTCCAGGAGTTTGAGGCCAGCCTGGGCATACATGAGACTGTCTCAAAAAGAAAAAGCATGCCTTTAACATTTAAGATTTCCTATGCAGTCTGGTTAGGATGAGGCATACCTATAATCTCAGCTACTTTGGAGGCTGAGGCAAGCCTATGCACCATTGTGAGGCCTTTTTTCAAAAAGACAAAAAAAATTTCATACTTGGTGACTTGTTATGTTAGTGGTAAAAACATACATCATCTAATCTTAGCCATAATAGTTGCTAAAGGTATTTTTAAACTATGTCTTTTAAGTTTAATATGGAATTATTTTTGGTACATAAAAATTGTAGTTAAAATTGTAGTGTTGGGAATATAGCTCAGAGGTTAAGTGTTTGCCTACCATACATGATACACACAACAAACTTTTACCAAATTGGTTTTTTTTTTTTCTATTTTGTTTTGATTTTCCAAAGCTGGGTCTCATTCACTCTAGCTAAGGCTGGCCTCGAACTCTCAACTATCTTTCTACCTCTGACTTGAGTGCTGGGATTAAAGGCTTGCGTCACCACGCCTGACCTCTTCTTTTATATTTGTAGAGTTTTATTCGTCAACAACAAAGGATTATTCAACAATATAGAAACATTCAGAACCAGAGACTGAAAACAATTAAGCAGCTACATGATCAGTTCATAAAGGTATGTTATACATGGTAACATATATTCATAAAAACCGTAATTTAAATAAGGTGGTGTTCTTCAGGAATGCTGTCCACCTTTGCTCAGACAGGGTCTCTCATTGGCCTGGGGTTTGCCAAGTAGCCTAGACTGGTTGGCCAGAAAGCCTAGAGATCCTCCTGTCTCCACCTCCCAGCATTGGAATTACAAGGGTATGCTACCATGTCAGCTTTTTTGCATGAGTTTTGGAGCCCAAACTCCGGTGAGGAAAGCATATTACTGATTGAGTTATCCCCTCAGCCCTTCTTTTCATTTTGAATAGTTTCTGACTAAAGTTATATCTGTAGAATTCTAAGGTTTTATTAAACAGGAACTGGCAAATTAGAAGTTTTACCTAGAAATGTTCTGGTCATGCACCAAATAAACATATTAGGTGTTGGTCAGTTTTAACAAAAAATAGTAAATCTAAAAATCATTTCTGCATATTCTTTTGTCTTTGAATTCCCAGTTTATTCAGTAAAAAGTACTCAATTGATTTTTTTTTTTTCATTTTTTTCTTTTTTCCTGAGGCAGGGTTTCATTCTAGTCCAGGCTGACCTGGAACTCACTCTAGCCCCAGGCTAACCTTGAACTCAGTGATTCTCTTACCTCAGCTTTCCAAGTGCTGGGACTAAAAGTGTGTCCCATCACACCCAGCATGGAAGTACCCAACTGAAGTGATTATTTCTTCTGTTTTCATATGTATTATGGAAATCTCATGGCATGTTAGTTTTTAGAATAATTACAGTGACCAAAAATGATTATATGCCAATTTATAATCACAGGGATAGCTTAGTTGAGGACTAAGATTATGTAGATTTGCACACAAGAGTGCATGTGCACAGTAATTGTGGTCTAAAGAGTAATAATCTTAAAATATTTTTAAGAACTTTAACATAATTTATATGAACATAAAGTTTTAGTGTTTAAAAAGAATAAAGTTTATTTCAGAGTAAGAACAAAAGCAGACTCCTGTGATGAGGGAGCTTCTAGAGCTGGGGGAAAGAAAACTAAGTTAATTTAAGTGTTTTCAAGTAGAGAACTTGCCAGGGTGCTCTTAAGTTTGCTGAAAATCATATGTTAATTGGTAGGAAGGTTTGATAAAGTACTAAAAGATTCTTCTAAATATCACTACAATGTTACCATTTAGGGTAGAAACATTAATATCTCTTCTATATCATTTATCTTTCATATTTAGTTATTAGGTTCTATAATTTTTACCTTTGCAGTGGCTTTTTATTTCTTTTAATTCCTACTGTTTTAATTCCCTAATTCTATTCTTTGTTTGTACTTAAACATTCTCACCATCCTTTGTTTTGTACTATTAAAGCTCTTAACTGATAACCTTGTTTCTCAGTCCATTTTTCATGGATTTGCCATGTTAGCTTCCTAAAACACCTTCTGAAAATCAGTAGCTTCCCGTGCTAAATTCCTTAGGATTATCCTATGGCATTCTTTTAAAGCTTCATTTACTACATGTGTTCATTACCCCACCTCTACATTGCTTCCTCTGCATACACTGACTGTGTCAACCTCCATGCTCTGCTTATACTTTTCTAGATTATTTGCACTTTTGTTTTTATTTATTGAAATCCTTTTGTCAACTACACTGGAATTTATTCCCCATTTTCTACTATATAATTATAGGAAGTGATTTCCATTTCTAATACAAAATTTTACATATTTCTTAATCAAAAAGGGGAACTAATCATGCATTATTCTCTTTTAGTTTCCCTACAGCTCCTAACATAGCTCTTTGTTGTGGCACAAATCAGTTCCAGTATGGGGAAGGTTGAGACAGGATGGGGAGTTTGAGAAGTCTTGGCTACATAACAAGACCCTGTCTTATAAATTAAAACAATGGGCTGCAGAGATGGTTCAGCAGGTAAGGCACTTGCCCGCAAAGCCTAAGGACCTGGGTTGAGTCCCCAGTACTCACATAAAGCCAGATGCACAAGGGGACTCATGCATCTGGAGTTCATTTGCAGCAGCTAGTGGCCCTGGCACACCTACTCTTTCTCTCTCAAATAGTAAAATATTTTTTAAAAATTTTTTTTAATTAAAATAACCTGAAAAATGATCTCATACTAAAGGTAATTTTATTCCCTTGAGTAAATTCAAGTCACATTGATGTTTAGTCATAAATAGATTTTAACTTGCTATTTGGGAAGCTTTCTAGAAAATCAGTTATATTTACTGATGAAACTTTCTAGTCTTTATATTTCTCTTGTTTTGAGACAGGGTCTCACTATGTGTTGTCCAGACTAATCTCAACCTCTTCATCCTCCCAATTCAGGGTCCAGACTTGCTGGGAGGTATGTATAGTCATGTCTACCTTTCTTTCTTCATCTTGACATCAATAGCTCATGAAGCCATGGTTTTGTGCAAAGATGCTACTTTGATAATTACATTTGATCAGTGTATGATATACTTATTTACAGTAGGAATTTTGGTCTTCATGAATTAGATTATTTTAAGCTTGAGAAAGTATTATTTGAATATTAAGTTTTTTTAATTTATGACAATGAGAGAGAGAATGGGCATGCCAGGGCCTCCAGACACATGTGCCTCCTTATGCATCTGGCTTTACGTGGGTACTGGGGAATCAAACTCGGGTCCTTCTGCTTTGCAGGCAAACGCCTTAACCTCTAAGACTTTTCTCTAGCCCTTAATTTTTATTTTTTTTTACTTTTGAAAATTCCACAATTTAGAACTTTGATTAAAAAGTTATAGTTCATAACTGAACTAGCCTTTTGTGTTTTAGGGTTTGGAGAACATGGAGAAGAATGAGAATCTACTTGCCTGTACACAGAATGAACTTAAGAAAGAAATGGCTTTGTTGCAAAAAAGAATCATGATGGAAACTGTAAGTTATATTTCAAATTGGAAAAATATGGATAAATGGAAGCACTGAAATGTTTTATTTGCTGAAATATGTTTAACACTTAAACTAAAAATTAAACATGTTTAATATCTCATAAAACAGCAGCAGCAAGAGGTGGCAAATGTTCGCAAGTCTCTTCAATCCATGTTACTCTGATGATTCTTTGAAGGAAGAACTTGAACCTGAGTAAATGACACAATTACAACATTACCTAAGAGACAGGCCTTCAGAGTATAAATTCTAGTTTAAATTATAACATCATTAATCATTAGCTTGTTTATGTGCAAGACCTCTATTCCTGTTATCTTCTAAGTACCTTCTAAATAAAATCTCAACAATTGTGTGAGAAGCAACTATTCCTGTGTATCAGGATTGTAACTGATTTAGTTGTAATAGTGAATTTTTCTTTCTAAAACTGTCAATTTTTTTATCAATAAAGATGATTTAAATTTGGCCCCTGTGTATCTTTCAATCCCAAAAGGTAAAAAGTACACTATAGACATTACATGGTTTTGTTTCTGACATAAGGTCTCTCACCCTGCTGTCCTAGTCTTATACTCCAAGAAGTGATCCTCACACCTCACAGCCTCCCAAGTATCTGTCTTTATAGGTGAGTATCATTAGGCGTGACTATGATGTTCTTTTAAGAAAAAAAAAAAAACACAAAAATTTTGTTACATGTGCATCTTTATACACTTACTGAAATAGTCAATGTTAAGAAAATCTACTGGCAATAAAATTTATTAAAAGAATTTAAAGCTTATGTTTTAGAATAAAACTGCTAAAATGATACAACTTAAAAAATTTATAAATACTAGATTCAAGATAGTTTTGTGAATACTTCATTCCAATAAGGCCATAAAAATGCCATTTAATTAGGCTTGATATGTAGTTAAATGACACATGCCCTTAACAATGATTAAGAAGAGTACATCATGGACACAGCCAATTACCTATGGTTTAAATACTTCATATATGTGTCTTCAAAGATAAACTACCTAGAAGTGTTTCCAGTTTCACTGTTCAGTAAATATATTCCTGTTTGATTTTACTCTTAAAATGTGCATTTAAAAAAGCATTTGAGGGGCTGGGAAGATGGCTTAGCGGTTAAGGCGTTTGCCTAAAGAGCCTGATGACCCGAGTTCAATTCCCCAGGACTCATTGCACAGGGTGGCACATGCATCTGGAGTTCATTTGTAGTGGCTGGGGCCCTGGTGCACTCATTCTCGGTCTGTCTCTCCTCTAGCTCCCTCTGCTTGCAAATAAAAATATTAAATATTTGAGAGGAGAGAGAGGATGGGGTTCACTAGGGCCTCCTGTTTCTGCAAATAAACTCCAGATGCCTGCACCATCTGCATGTGCATTTGGCTTTACATGGGTACTAGGGAATTGAACCCAGGCAATGAGGCTTTGAAAAAAGCAAGTGCCTTTAACTGCTGAGCCATCTTTCCAGCATCAAAAGGTGCACTTTATACTGAAATTGGGAAATATTTGTTTTAATGTTAAATTGTTTCAAACATTTGTTTGAAATCAGTTTAACTTTGCTGAAATTGCCTTCAATGAATCAGAACAGTAAAAAGCCCATCAGACAAAGAAATCTTGCTTTTATGCTTGAAATTTAGTTTTTGCCTCTATAATCCTACAATCCAACCTTATCATTTAAGGTTTTCCCAGTTTTAAAAACAAATCTATGCAGATTATCTTTTTACCTTATACATGGAGAAATTAGTCCACCAACCTAGGACCTCACCCTTTCAGTGAGCTCAATCTCCCACTTGGAATCTAAATCTTAGATTACTATTCAAGCTTTTAAGGTCTTTATTTCAGAAGCTTACCAACTGCTATAGAGGTGAAATAAGTCCTTCAATACCTTTGTACTTAATATACCTGCATATATTAAGAATACCTGTGTGTACTTAATCCACCTAATTTTTTTCCTTTTAAAAATCCCCTTAGAATAAAGTATGTTTATTACTCCATTTTTCTGATTATTTCATCATATGGTATATAACCTATAGAAATAATTCTGTAAAATTAGAATAAGATCAGATAGTCTCAAGATTTGAATTACAAAAGTTCTTTGTGAAAGCTCTAGTATTTATACATAAAATGGAAATATTTTCAACTGAGAATAGAAAGATAAGAATTGGTATCTAGTGCTGGAGAGATGGCTCAGTGGTTAAAGCACTTGCCACCAGTGCCTAAGGCCCCCGGTTCAATTCCCCAGGACCCACAAGGTGGTGGCCCTGGTGCTCGTTTTCTCTCTCTCTCTCTCTCTCTCTCTCTCTCTCTCTCTCTCTCTCTCTCTCTCTCTCTCTCCCTCCTCCTCTCT
>PVHP010006995.1:0-45583 GCA_004024765.1 Zapus hudsonius | reverse complement strand
GATGTTCTAAAGAAATATTTTTTACCATTTTTTCTGTTACTAATTTTCTTACATTTCAATTTTTTTTCATGAGAGGGATTCAATACCCATCTTTTCCAGGACAGTGAAGTTTTAAATATTATTGTCAAGATGGCTAAAGTTCTTTTTGTTTTTAAATATTTATTTGAGGGAGAGAAAAAAAGAGGCAGACAGAATAGCATGCCAGGGCCTCTAGCCACTGCAAACAAACGCTAGACACGTGCCACCTTGTGCATCTGGCTTTATGTGGGTACTGGGGAATTGAACTCAGGTCCTTTTGCTTTGCAGCAAACGCCTTAACCACTGAGCCATCTCTCCAGCCCTAAAGTTCTTTAAGTTCTGAATTTTTATATAATCCTTTGGCAATGAAAACCGAGTCTGATAAATATTTTGTAGGTACAAAGATTACTATTTAGAACTATAGGGGTTTAATTATTGTCCTCAGAATTAAAATTCATTCCTTTAGCTTTGCTTCTAATTTATAGACAAGTATTCTGATAATATCTGTGATAAAAATGACAATGATTACTGAAATAGACATAAAAGAATCTGAAGGATGTTAAATAAAACCTTATTAGATAGTATACTAGCCTCCTGCATAGGGGATTTCCTTCACTCATAGGTTCCCCTAACTGCTTCTCTTTTCCTTGGGCTACTAGTCAGTCAATATGCTTGTGAACCTGTTCAGGTGCTTGATGACATGAAGTCTTGAAGATTTTTAGATGAAGGTGTCTTGAAATTTGCAGGCACAAAGCACTAAAGTATATCATCATATCAAGTGAAGAAATGACCTTGGAAAGCAAAAACAGAAAATATAAAATGGATAATGAGCCATCTTTTCTGAAACTGTTTCTCTAGTCCCACTCATTCAAATGTTTCTACCTTAAAATTCTTAACTGAAAATAATGTACTTTAGAGTGTTTCATACTTGTATCTTATAGTTTTATGAGTTTTTTTTATTTTTTAAGATAGGGGCTTGCTATAGTCCTGGCCAGCCTGGTACTTGCTAGGTAGCCCAGGCTGGCCTTGAACTCAAAGCAATCCTCCTGTCTTAACCTCCTAAGTGCTGGTATTATAGGTATGCGACACCATGTCTAACCATTCTGGGTGCTAACTTACAGAAATTAGAGCTCAGAAACACATAGGACAAAAGATAAATAATAGTAACAGAACCCAAGTCTTAACTCCACATTTTCTCAACTTTCTGCCTGCAAGAAAGCTACAAATTCCCTACTAGAAAGTCGATCATTACTGTACAAAAACTGATTTTCTCTTTTTTTTCCTGTTGTTTTTGTTTTCCAGGTAGGGTCTCACTCCAGCCCAGGCTGACCTGGAATTCACTATGTAGTCTCAAGGGGCCTCAAACTCACAGTGATCCTTCTGCCTCCACCTCTGGACTAATGGCGTACACCACCCATGACCTGCCACATTTTTTAATAACAAAAACACCTCTTTATTTAGAGATAATTGAGATTATGTAAAGAATGTTAAAAAGTTTTTTTCACTTCTTTGAGGTTAGTTATAAGAAAAGGTCTGGGAAGATATAGTCAAGGGAAGCATATACAAAATTCTGTTGTATTCAAAATCAAGATGAAGTTCTCGAGAGAATTTCAGAGAAAAATACTTCCCTTGAGAAAAAGCAGCATGAGAAAAAAATGAAACCTCATAGTTTTTATCCTTGGAAAGAGGATTCTCACACATGGGAAAAATCTCCCTTTGATTTATTTGAAAAATTCCTTTCAGGTTCTTTTCATCCTGAAACTGAGTGCTTTTCCTGAGAGGTACCACACAGCATATATATGCATGTGTGCGTGCGTGCGTGTGCGCGTGTGTGTGTGGCTTTACATGGTACTGGGGGACTGAACCCAGGTCAATAGGCTTTGCAAGTAAACACCTTTAACCACTGAGCCATTTCTCCAGCCCTAATCTGTTTCTTAATTTGGATTGTTTTGGAGCCATAAAAATATAGTAGAGAACAAATTAAAGGAAATGTTTCTAGTTTTCAAACACTTTTTGGAAGACTGCCTGAAAACTTTGTTCGCCTAAAAAAATTAGGAATTAACATCTGATCACTAGGGGAAGAACAGAAGACTTTGAATGGACTATCAGTTAATATTAGATTATTAAATTTATTATTAGCCAGATCATCAAATGTATCCTCATAATCAAAACACAGGGTAAGATTAGGTAAATTAGTAAAGATTCAGCTGCTTTTGGTCAGGTGTTCTATTCCAGCAACATGAAGGTTGCTTACCTCTATTATAAACTTTAGTCTTAGAATTTTAGTCTTAGAACCTTAACCTGAAGCTCTTCAATTATCAGCTGGCAGTTTTTGGTGCATGTAATTGGCTTACTAACTGGTGTAAATTGGAAATAATTTTAATTATTGAATAATTTTAATCATGTAATTAAATAATTTAATTATCTAATTCTGAAAGTCCTTTGGGCAGAGAGAAGTGTTTTTTTGACATCTCTGTTCTGATTTTGGAAGGAGTTTTATAGTTACTTTTAGGTATACAGTTATTTTTCCACAATGTTGGTTGTTGGAAGTCTGACCCCCAAATATGTTGTCCAATTCTCCACACAATGCAACATGGCTTACAGCTTTAAATTAAGTTCAGAAACATTTACTATGTAAATGAAGCAACTGATTAAGTCCACTTAAGTGGCTCAAACTGTGACTTGACATGTTAAAAAATAAAAACTGAAAAGTACTTACCATTGCTACCCATAGAACAATATATTCATCTACAAAATTATTAAAGTACTGGTCTAAAAACAAAAGACCTGGCCCAACAAAGACAGTGTCTTGAAGATACAATTCACTTTTGGTCATGTGAGCTATCTATAAAAAAAAAATACACAAAATAATTTCACTATTAAGTTTTAAATGCTTTGGCTATTATTTTTAGGACACAGTAGTCTACGTCACTGTTATGACAAAGGCTATTCCATACTTGAGATGGAAATACTTATGTACATCTGAAATTCATGAGCAGTTTGCTTAGTAAGTTATAATAAAGTTCTTTGATCATAAAGTTAAAATTAACTATAACTAAATAATTGAAATAACTGAATATACCACTCATAGCATTAGTTGGAGCAGAAATGGCTATTCATTACGATACATCACAAAGGGAAGCCAATGCATTATAAGAAAGTATGCAGCTCTGTATTTGAGAACTGTGCATATAATACACCAAGAATTATGAAATAATTTCTTACCACTAATTTTTGTGCAACTTTAGCAAAGACACACCCAAACATTAGTGTGTAAAGACAAGGGTGCTTTTCAAACACATTGGTTGCTGACTTCTTGTAAATCATTATTGCCAGTATAATAATTATTCCTATGTGGAGTCCCGGTGACAAGACACTGGTGCCCTAAAGGATAGAGCCAAACATTTCATCAGTACCACATGTTAATAATACATTTATTACAATGCAAACATTTTAATCTTGGGCTTTATTAAAATGAATTTAATAATCAAAATTTAACACTCTTAATTCTGTAACAGTGTTTCCCAGCTAGAAACAAGTCCAGGGCACATACACCCTATGGGATATGTTATGGTCAAACCTGGTCTTGGATGTAAGGTTTATTACTGCCTGGTACAGAAGAGCCACAAAACATTGAAAAACATCCATGAAGATTTAAAAATACTCTCTTAATTGCCATTTTACACAAAGCTGCTGGGATACAGAGTTTTAAACTATTTCATACTAAATATGTTTTCTGGAATTCTGTATCAGTGGCTTCTGGGCTGGTGAATGATTGTGGAGGACTGGGTATCTGTAGACACTTCCTGGCTGTGGAGAGCCAGGCCCTGCATGGAAGCAACTGAGGTGCCCACTGGAAAGAAGACCTTCCAGCCAGCAGGATTCTCCTCTAACAAAGGGGACACTTCTGCAGAGCTGTCACTGACCAGTGACACTTTGCTCTTCTATGACCTGTGGGAGGTAAGGCTAAACACAGGGTACAAATAAGAATTATTGACAGTTTTTGAATTATTGACAGTTCTGGGATTCGTAAAAGGAGCGTCCTCCAGAGTTCTGCTCCAAGAGAGAATAATGCAAACATTTTTAAAGCATCTTTTTGTTTTGAGGCAGGGTTTCATGTAGCCCAGGCTAGTCTAGAACTCATTATGGGATTGAGCATAACCTTGAACTCCTGATTCTCCTCCTGTCTGCAGTGCTCAAGTACTGAGATTATAGGCACGAACCACTAGGCCCAGCTTTGGACATCCATTTTGTATGAAGAACTAGAGACCTACTCTATTGTCTAAGTCAAACTTTCACAGAACCCTGAGTTTTACAAAGATAGAGCATCACAGATATCACTTTTAATTTCATCTTACTTATTTCTATATTGTTATTAAACTAAACATTGATAACCAGGTTTTCTACACCAACTTACTAAGCTGAAGGCCACCAATCCTTGCACTGTTCAATGACTACATTTTTGTGAACATGATGACATAAAGGTTATCCTGCTAATTCTATAAAAATCATAACCATTGATTAGAATTTTAATCTCTATATCAGCATGTTCCCTACCCCTTTTTGCTTTGTATTCAGACTGAATATTATACAACACTGTACATTTGAGATCTTTAAATTTCCATCTATGTGAATCACTACTTATCTGTTTTTGTCTCTATTTCTTTTCTACTGCTTAAGCAAAACGAAAGAAAATTGGTACTGAGGCTTACTAAATGAACCAATGTGTTCAGTAAAATGGCCCAATTATCATTTGTTTAGATGTTATAAGTTTTAACTGATAACATTACAATAATACTACAAATACCATAAAATTATATAAAGTACTATATAGTAATAAATTACAAAATTTAGACTGTTTTATCAAGTTTTATATATTATGTTCTCAAATTTCATTCAAGACTGGGCGCAGTAATGCATATCTTTAATCCTAACCTATGACCAAGAAAGGCATATCCCTGAGTACTTTGTGCACAGAACTATACTGAGGTCAACTGGAAAAAAAAAAACATAAGAAATACCAGTTTTTCCAAATATATCACAACTTGTATTAATCTTTATGATTTTCTTTTGAATTATGTTCAAAGATTGAGAATTTACTTATTATGGGAATTCCTTTAAAACTGTTTTGGGAGCCAACTTACAAGTCATTTATTTGAGAGGATGACAATTCTTTTAACTAAAAATGATATATTTATGTTTATTACTCTTACTAATTAAACCTTATTCCACATGACCATGTTCCAAAAATCAAATATGCCCTTAAAGCATGGATGAGTCATAATACCAAAGAAATTAAGGCAAATGTGCTATAGTTTCAAGCAGTCCTTCAAACCACTAATACTGGTTATATGAGGGCATCATTGGAGTCAGTACTGATCATGCCAACTACCTAAAATGTTGGTATGTTTACTTAAAAATGACAGGAATTGTGAAATTTTCACTTGAAAATACTGAAATATGAACAAATATAAACATCTCAGTGAAATTTCAATAAAATTTATTTTATGAATAACAAATTGTCCCATTTGTGAAGCCTTTGACCTTTGGTAGCTTTCCTTTTCAATCAGGAACTCATTCCTTACTCTTTTCTCTGTTCTTCTTGCACGAAATACAAGAAAACAAATGCCACTGATAATGACTATGACTATTATATACAATAATAAAAGAATGAGTAATTAAATGTCAGAAAAGTCTGTGTTGACCAAGCCCATGGAAAGAAGAAAAATGCTTTAAGTTTAAACTTTTTTAAATGCTTCTGCTATGTGCCTACAATTAATTCTTGAATATATTTAGCTTCTTATTCTAAGTATTATGATATTTTGATATCTCTTTATATATGGTGAAAAATTTATCAGAATTCTGAGCAATGATGCAACAACTTACTGCGATAGTGGATCCGTTCTTGCCAACGCCACCATGGAGGATGACATGGAAATAATTGGAACAGGAAAAGATTGCTCCACCTACTACTCCAAGAACAGGAAATATCTTCAGTTTTATTTCTAGAATGGGTAGCTTTAGGGTAGAAGAAACAAACATCATTAAGAAAACAGAGTTTCTCTTCCTATTAGGTAGTAACAACCATGACCCTGTATAATAGGCTATCCTTTTTCTTAGACTCAAATCTTAACTTCTGCAATATAAGTCAAATTGTTTTTCTGAGACTGCTTTCCAAAGTGAAAAGCACACCCACCAAGTAAGTTTAGTCCACTGATAGAACTGTAAGTAATTAACCTTTCACAAGCCTGCATCTGACTTAAACATGAAAAGAGTAGATCACTAGAAGTTAGTGGCCTCTAAAAAGCAGCCTCACAGGAAAAGCAGACATTATGATCTGCATCATAAACATCACAAATATCATGTGTGTGCATGCAAAGAAATTTGTGTAAGTAATAACTATGATTAAACCTCCAGCAATATATTTACCTGTTGGCTAACCGCTGTTCAAGACAATTTCCCAAGGCAGCAAAGGATTTAAAAAACAGTAACAATGAATTGTCAGGTATCATAGGCTATTAAATTCTGAAAACAGACTGAAAGATTGTACCAAAAATCTATAGAAACTATAACAAATGCTAAAAGCCTATATGGACTGGGAGATGGCTCAACAGTTAAAAGTGCTTGCTTGTAACATCTGCAGGGCCTGATTCAACTCCTCAGTACCCACCTAAAGCCAGATACACTAAGTAGAGCATGTGTCTCAAGTTTGTTTACATGGCAAAAGGCCCTGGTGTGCCCATGCTTTCTTTCAAGGAAATTAAAGAAATATATATTTTTTTAAAATTGTATCAAACATAAACATTGAACTGGCAAGATGGTTCAATTGTTAAAGGCACTTGCTTGGAAAGCTCAACAGCCTGGGTTCAATTCCCCAGTACCCACGGAAAGCCAGATACACAAAGTGGCACATGCATATGGAGTCTGTCTGTAGCGGCAAAAGGCCCTGGCATCCCCATTTCCTCTCTCTCTCCCTCCCTCTCTCCGTCCCTCCCTTTCTCTCTCTGCTTGATAATATAAATAGGGCTGGAGAGATGGCTTGGCGGTTAAGGCACTTGCCTCCAGTGCCTAAGGCCCCAGGTTCAATTCCCCAGTACCCACATATGCAAGACCCACAAGGTGGTGGCACTGGTGCTCTCTCCCTCTCTCTCTCTCTCTATATATATATATATTTCTCTGCTTGAAAATAAATAAATAAAATATTTTTAAAAACATTAAAAAATATATAAATAAAAAATTTTAAATAAGTACCTTCATTTGTGAGAATGAGCAGATGTGTTTCCTTTCTATGCTATTGTCAAAATGCTGAGTGAAACAATTTTAAGATTCAGTTCAAATTTTAAGACAACTGTACCCAACTCAATGACTAGACTTGCCCAACTGCTTCTTGGCTACGTACACCACTGCATGGACTCCAGCTGAACAGCTACCATGAAAGACACAGCATCCATCCAATAGCATGTGGGCTATGGCAGAATATCTTTGACTTTACATGATTAGAAGGAATACAGCTGCCTTGAAGGTACCACCTAGAACCAGCCTAGGTGTCCATGAACTGATGACTGGATAATGAAAATGCCATACACGATGGGACTTTATTCAGCTATAAAGAAAAACGGAATCATGGAATGTACAGGAAAATGATGGAATTAGAAAAGATTGTATTATTAAGTAAGGTAACCTAGACGCAGAAAGATAAAAACTGTGTGTTCTCGCTCATCTGTCGATCCTAACTTTTAATATTTGTATGTATGCATACAAGGGATGTGAGAGGGAGTATAGGGTAAGAACCAAGATAGGACACCATGAGAGGAACACGAGGTGATGGGAAAGGGAGGGAGAACAAGAGGAGTTGTGCAGTAGGAAGAGGGAAGGGGGCACAATAAGGGGGGAGGAGGAGGAAGAAAAGAGGGAAGAAAGGAAACAAAAGTTGTTTGAAATAGATGATCAAATCTAATTCTTTGAGTGTTAATAAAAAAAATGGGATTTTTGTTGGTGTTTTTTGAGGTAGGGTCTCACTTTAGCCCAGCCTGACCTGGCACTCTGTAGTCTCAGGGTGGCCTTGAACTCATGGCGATCCTTCCACCTCTGCCTCCCAAGTGCTGGGATTAAAGGCATGCGCCACCACACCTGGCAAGTTAAGTTCTTAAAAGTATGTTCAAAGTCCATTTCTGAGCCTACTAATATGAACAGTAATTGGCATCTTGAAAGCTAAGTGCCACAGAGAAATCTTACACTGATTTTTAAAAATATTTTATTTATTTATTTATGGGGGGGGGGGCGTACCAGGGCCACTAGCCACTGCAAATGAACTCCAGACACATATGCCCTCTTGTGCATCTGGCTTTATATGGGCACTGGGGAATCGAACTCTGGTCCTTCTGCATTGCAGGCAAACGCTTCAACCACTAAGTCATCTCCTCAGCCCTACACTGATTTTTTTAATTAAGATTTTATTGCTAGAGCAGTTTTAGGTTCATAGTAAAAATGGCTGGACAGGTCAGCATTCCCACACACCTCCTGTCCATACCCCACAAGCAGTGTCCCTATTAGTTCATCGGTTAATACTGACAAACCTTCAACGACACATCATCATCATCAAAGCTCATAGGTTACAATAGGGTTATCTTTACATGGTATATTCCATATAGATGGTAAATGTAGATTACATTTAAGAGCATTATATTGCTATACAAAGTAGTTTCAATGCCCTAAAAAAATCTCTTGTGTTCCACTTTTCAACCCTCCCTTCCTCAAATTCCTGGCAACCACTCATCTTTTACTGTCTTCAGTCTCGACTTTTCCAGAAGGTCTACTCCTGGAATCATATAGTACTCAGCCTTTTCAGATTAGCCTCCCACTTCCGGCAAAAAACCTCTAAAGCTCCTCTGTGTCATTTTGTGTTCTTGACAACTCGTTTCTTTTTACCACTGACTAATACTCCACTGTCTACCACAGTCCATTCATCTATGAAGGAGATCCTGGTTGCTTCCAACTTATGGCCATTATGAATAAAGCTGTTGTAACCATTTGTATACAAGTTCTGGTGTAGACACAGTTTCAACTTTTAGTAAGTGATGAGTCTGGTTTCTGGATCACATGCTAAGAGTACATGTGGTTTTCAATCTCTTACTGTCTTACTGGTTAGAGATTACAAATACACAGGCTGGAGTCACTTGTCTAATTCCCAGCTCAGAAATCCCATGTGACTTTGGACAAAATAATAATTATGTGTGTGTGAGATGTGTGCATATGAGAGTATGGGTGTGCCGTGGCTTGCAAGTGAGAGCCTGTGGTGGTTTGAATTAGTGTCCCCCCAAAACTCATGTGTTCTGAATGCTTGGTCCCTGGCTGACAGCAATTTGGGAATGGGAGTCTTGCTAGAGGAGTTGTGTTGTTGGAAGTGGGCTTATAAGTGTTATAACCAGCTTCCCCTTGGCAGTGTTTGGCACACTCTCCTGCTGATGGTGGCTAGGAGGTGAAGTCCAGCCTCTGCTTGTGCCATCATTCCCTGCCATCATGTAGCTTCCTTTCAAGTCTGTAAGCCAAAATAAGCCCTTTCCTCCCACAAACTTTCATTCAGGTGCTGTGTGCCAGCAACTGGAAGCTAACTGCAACAGAGTGGAGGACAACCTCAGATGTTGGTCTTCATCTGGCACTTTTTCCTTTCTGCCACAAGGTCTCAATCAGGTTAGCTGGCGCACAAGGGTTTGAGGATTCTCCTCTCTGCCTGCCTCCTTGCCATAGGAGACTGAGATGAAAAGACTCATACTGCCACATCTGGCTTTACTTGGGTTCTCGGGATCTGAACTTAGGTCCTCAACACTTGTGTGTCAAGAGCTTTACTCACTCAGTCATCTCCCTAGCCCTAAATGAATCATTCAAAAAGTTACTCATGAAACAAAATAATGATAATTTCTATTTCACAGGATTGTTCTCATGGGTAAAGGAAACCGATGGCCAAATATTTAGGAACAAAATAAGTGCTGCTTGAATCAATGCTAGTTGTTTTCTGCTGAGATACCTTTAAACACTATGGACATAAACTTGGAGTAAGTTGGCCAGTGCTGGAGATTTATGTTGCAATGACAGAAATCTGTTTCTTCCTAAATTCTCTTCTTTGGGCTGGAGAGATGACTCAGTGGTTAAGGCACTTGCTTCTAAATTCTCTTCTTAGGCAAAGCTTGCATCTGTAACAGTAGCTTTCTAGATGCCAACATTTATAAAAGGACTCAAATTACTAATAAAGCAGGAAACAAAAGCATTCCTTGATATGGAATGCTCACCTCAAAGTAGGTTTATTTTACTTATTACTATGTATATTTTGATACAGTCATATATATGTACCTTAGGCTGGCTTCAAACTCACTATGCAGCAGAGAATTCTGACCCTGAATTTCTGATCCTTCTGCCTCCACTTCCCAAGAGCTGGGATTATAGGCATGTTTCACAAAGCTAAATTTTCTTTTTCTTTCTTTCTTTTCTTTTCTTTGTTTTTTTTTTTTTTTTTTCCTCCCCAAGGTAGGGTCTCCCTCTAGCCCAGGCTGACCTGGAATTCACTATGTAGTCTCAGGGTGGCCTCAAACTCATGGTGATCCTCCTACCTCTGCCTCCTAAGTACTAGGACTAAACACGTGTACCACCACACCTGGCTTCCAAGCTAGATTTTCAAAGTAAAATTTAAAAAGGCAGATTGACGACTTTTCTTCCCTAATATTTAGGGACAAGTTTCAAATATATTTTACTGGATTAAAACAATATTTTTGGGCTGGAGAGATGGTTCCGTGGTTAAGGTGTTTGCCTGCAAAGCTTAACAACCCAGGTTGGATTCCCCAGTGCCCATGTAAAGCCAGATGCACAAAGTGGCACATGCATCTGGAGTTACTGGCATACCCATTACCTCTTTGCATGCAAATAAAAATAAGATAGAAAATATTTATATTTATGAGGAGAGAGAGACAGTGAGAGAGTATGGGTGGGCTAGGGCTTCTTGCCACCACAAATGAATTCCAGATGTATATGCCACTTTGTGCATCTGGGGAATCAAACCTAGGCCAGCAGGCTTTATAAGTAAGCACCTTTAACTGATGAGCCATCTCTCCAACCTCGGTGATTTTGATTTTTTAATTAATTTATTTTCAACCAGAAAAAGAGAGAATGAGAACAAAAGGAAGGAGAATGGGCATGCTAGGCCCTTTTGACACTGCAAACAAACTCCAGATTCATAAGCCCCTTGGTGCATGTGGCTTCATGCAGGTACTGGGGAATTGAATCTGAACCAACAGGCATCAAAGGCAAGTGCTTTTAACTGCTGAGCCATCTCCTCCACTATGGATCTTTAAAACATATTTTATGTGATAAATTTTGGCATGGAAAAGGTAATTTCAGTATTTTTTTCTCATGTGTATTAAGGAAATAATCATTTCCTTCTATGTAGTAAAAAAATCATGCATACAAGAAAAGCCATTATAAGCTATATAGAATATTAACATTATTATATAAAGGAAAAGTTTACAAAATGGAGTGTTAAGTATAACTCCAAGGACTGCTGAAGAAACAATATAATATTTTCCTATTTAAAAGCACTTAAATATAAATGTGAATGTCCAGACTTACCGTATAGTCCCACATGGTTGCTCCTCCAAACGTAGACAACACAAAGACGATCACCAAGGCCACCTGAATCTCAGTTACATCCACTCTACAGAGGACAAAGAACAGTGAGGACTTCGGAAATCAAGCTCTTAAACATGAAGTTTAATCACAGACACAACATCAAAGATGTAATTATGCACAGTTCATGTCCCTTCCTACCACTGAATTATGGACTGGCCACACTAGGTGAAGAACAGCATGCACTCACATGTATGTAAATATCAACGCATGCAGGGGGAAACGTATGACATGTACCAAACTGCTAGTAGTTATCACTTCAAGCACAGAAGACTTTTATTTTATATTTTATATACTTCTGTGGTTTGAATTTTTAAAAAGAGTTATGCATTACTGAGCTGGGCGTGGTGGCGCACGCCTTTAATCCCAGCACTCGGGAGGCAGAGGTAGGAGGATCACCATGAGTTCAAGGCCACCCTGAGACTACATAGTGAATTCCAGGTCAGCCTGGACTAGAGTGAGACCCTACCTCGAAAAAACAAAACAAAATAAAATAAAACAAAACAAAAAAAAGAATTATGCATTATTGAAAAATCACAAAGACTATATAAGTATGTAAAGACAACCATGTAACAGGGAAAATTCTTAGATACTTCTAAGTTAATTTCACATAAAGTAGGGAAAATTCTAACAGTTTTCCTTATTAAGTAGTAGCTATACTTTTTTTGATCTCCACAGACACTTTTTGATTAATATAGACATGTTTAAATTTCTCTTAAGAAAGCACTGAACAAACAATACCACTTCCTCTAAATCTAACTTCTCCAAAGCTGTTAAACGCTCTCCCTTACAGCTGGCAGCCAACCAAAGTTCATCCTGGATTTTTAATTTCCTATTCTCTTCCTAGCAGCTACCTGGCTCACAGAGTCTGGATTTTGCCCACATTATTCTGCAAAAATTCCTAATCAACTCTACTTCCTTTTTCTTTTCTTTTCTCTCTCCTTCCTCCTTCCCTCCCCTTCTTCCTTCCTTCCTTTCTCTCTCTCTTCTTCCTTTCTTCTTCCTTCTTTTTCCTTCCCTCCCACCTCCCTCTCTTTCTTAGTACTATGGACTGAACCCAAGGTCATACACACAATAGGCACGTGCTCTACCACTGAGCTATACACCCAAGTGTATTTTTAAATGTAGAACTTAAGAAGCAAACTTACTTCCCAAATTTCAATACGCCTGAAACATAAGTCTGCCAGTGAGCACAATAAAACATAAACATCCCAATGAAAGAGCAGAAAAACAACCAGTCAGGATGTGTTCCCAGGCGGACAGCAATTGAAGCCCCAACAGCCATAAATACTAAAAAAAAAAAAAACAAAGGTTAAGAATCAAATAAAACAAACTGTATTTGAAAACGCCAGAATGAATAAAATCTAAATTTCTTTTTTTAATTAATTAATTTGAGAGCAAGACAGAGAGGAAGAGAGAGAGAGAGAGCGAGCACACGAGCATGGGCACTCCAGGGCCTCCTGCTACTACAAAGGAACTCCAGATGCATGTGCTACTTTAGATGACTGGCTTTATGTGAGGACTGGGGAATCAAACCAGGCTTTGTAAGCAAGCACCTTAACCAGTGAGCCATTTCTCCAGCCCTTGAAATACAGTTTTAAGAGAAATAATCCTGGTATTAGTATAAGGTATACATCAAACAATGAATGATTGCGTCCATGTGGAGCCAGAGGACAACCATGAATGTTGCTCCTCAGGTATCATCCATCTTTTTAAAAATTTTTTATTTATTTACAACGAGAGAGAGAGAGAGAGAGAGAGAGAGAGAGAGAGAGAGAGAGAGAGAGAGAGAGAGAGAGAGAGAGAGAAGAGAGAATGGGCATGCCAGGACCTCTAGCTGCTGCAATCATCTGGCTTTACATGGGTACTGGGGAATCGAACCAGGGTCATTAAAGCTTTGTAGGCAAGCACCTTAACTGCTGCACCATCTCTCCAGCCCCCTCATCTATTTTTTCTGAGCCGGGGTCTCTCACTGGCCTACAGCTCACCAATTAGACTAGACTGGCTTGCCAGCAGGCCTCAGGGGTCCTCATGTCTCTGGTTCTCCAGCACTGGGATTACAAGTGTGAGCCACCATGCCTATTTGTTTTTTAATGTGAATTATGGGGATCATTTTACCAAATGAGCTATCTCATGCTACCCAGTCCATGAATTCATTTTTTTTAATGCAGCAAAGTAGGTGTTTGTTACATGTAAAGAATGGGTTTTTGTATAGATTTAAGCACAGGCATTGAGAGGGAGAGCTGCTTAAGAAAAGGACAGTACTGAAGGCCTGTGACCCCAGCTACTAGGAAAGCTGAGGCCTTCCTCCGGTACAGAGTGAATTCACGACAAGCCTGGGCGACTTAGTGAGATCCTGTGTCAAAATAAAAAGTAAAAGATGGGGCCAGAGTGATGGCTCAGCAGTTAAAGGCGTTAAAGGTGCTTCTTTGCAAATTCTGATAGCCTGGGTTCAATTTCCCAGTACCCATGAAAAGCCAGATGCACAAAGTGGTGCATGCATCTTGAATCCATCTGCAGTGGCAGGAGGCCCTGGCATGCGATTCTCTCTCTCTCTCTCTCTCTCTCTCTCTCTCTCTCTCTCTCTCTCTCTCTCTCTCTCTTTCTCTCTCCTTCCCTCTTTCTCTGTGTCTCTTTCAAATTAAAAAAAATATTTTTAAAAACAGTAAAAAGAAGGCCGGGAATATAGTTCAGTGGTAGACCACTTGTCTAGTAGACGTGAGTTCCTGAACTCAATGCCCAGTACCATAAGCAAACAAAAAATAGCACCTAAGGGTAGGTTACCTAAAAAAAGAGAGGAAGATTTACGCCTCTGGATCTTGGTAGCTCATTTTATGGGCAAGCGTTAATGGCAGGAGGATAATTTCTGAGTTGAGGGGGAGGAAAGCAGTAAATTCCTAGAGTGGGGTGGAATTTTTTTTCCAGAATGGGGCTTAATCCTTCAGTGTGTCTTTTTAATGGAGTGGTCAGGATATAGTATGACATCAGAGGTGTGAAGGGAACAGGAAAATTTACAAGGCTAATATGTAGAAAAATCATTCTCATGAAGCAAAAAGCCATTAATGGTCATTTCAATTGGCCATGTTGGGTGGCCTTGCTGGAATACAGCTCTGTGACTGCACTGGCCACCATGAGGCCATTTGTAGGTCGCCTCTTTTCCCCAGGACCTATCTGGCCTACTTCATTCCCCAGTCAGACTTCCATTCCTAAATCTTATGAGGCTGAAGAGGTGCGGGGATCCATTTTCCCTAAATGCTTCCAGCTGACACTGAGGCACAGAAAGCTCAGGCTGGATCTAGGGAGGGAGAGGCCTGCCGGAGGCTTGGAAGATGGCATGGGCAGGAGACCTCACAGGACCATCATTGTAACACAAAATGGATTGTTGAACATACTTTAAAACATGCTATGCAAAACTGCTCCCAAACATAACTAGCCAACAATTTGGTTCATTTTAGTTTTTCACACTATCACTGTAAAAGAACACTACAAAAAATCTGCTAATTTACCTGTGGAAAGAGAGTCGCAGCCATGGTCAAAGAGCTCCCCTAAAGGAGAGCAAGAATTTGTTCTTCTGGCTTGTTTCCCATCAATAGCATCCAGTGACTGGTAGATAAAGAGTCCCAGGGCACATAACAGGTATGTCCAGTATGGTGCCTAACAAGGATGTAAGTAACAGTGTAAGTGGCAAGCAGCTTCTGTTTGCAAATCGCCAACCTAAGCCAGCTGATAACACTTTCTTGCTCACATTTTACACTTTGTCAGATGCATATTAGGTTGAAAAGTCAGCCTGACACCTTTAATCCCAGCCCTTGAAAACAGGAGGAGGATCACAATGAGTTCAAGGCCAGCCTGGGACTACAGAGTAAGTTCCAGGTCAGTCTAGGCTACAGTGAGACCTACCTTGAAATAAAAAAGGTGAGAAGTCACATGAATTACTTCAAGTTACCTGAGCAGAGAGAGAGGCATGGAAGCTCATCTTATGGAAAACACCAAGGTGCATGGCTGAGCCACTTCAACCCTCATCGTGACCCGTCCCTCAGCGCTTGTAACATAATGCTACTCATATATGACACTGCCTTTCTTCTTTCTTTTTTCTCTGCTTTGTTTTTCTTTTTTTCAAGGTAAAGTCTTACTCTAGAGCGCAGGCTGACCTGGAACACACTCTGTAGTTCCAGGCTGGCCCCGAATTCTCAGTGATCCTCCAATCTCTGCCTCCTGCATTGAAATTACTCAGGATCTGCTGTGAAATAAGACCTTGAAGGAAAACCACAGACACTTCAAATCACTCACAATGGAATATCAGAGATGGGGCTCCTGTAAAGTACTACAATATATATGACACAACAGTTCTCAGACAGGACAGGAGTCTGAGAAGGGAAGGAGGCAAGGCCCTGAGTTGCTCCAGCTGAGCAGTGCCAGGCCATGGTAGGGGAACAGGACCCAAGCCCAGTCCAGAAAAATGCTGAGGAGAAATGCAACAGAGTGCAGGAAGGTCAGAGCAACAAGGGTTTGTGAAGAAAAGGAACAGAGAAGGCAGCTGTGCAGCGAGAGGAACAGGAGTTGTGGAAAGTCCTAGAAAGTAACTCTGAGTCTTTGGGGGAGAACTGACCTGTGCCTGAGCCTGAATGAGAAAGACTCCTAAAACTGCTGGGGAAAGAAACCCCAGGAAATGCAAGGCCGGCTACTTGCCGGAGCTCACACAGAGATAAGAAGAGCCCAAGTTCTCACCAGCACAGCAGAAAGGCCTGTGATACCCAGGGGTACACTGGGCAGAGTCTAGGCCGTGTGCACTCAGAAGAGGACTGCCCTACCAGCCACCACAAATCAGTCCAAGACCAAAGTCTTTTTCAGACAGCCTTGACAGAACTTAATCCAATTAGCTCACTGTGATTTAACTGTAGCATCAAGTACTCCTTAGAAAACATTAACACCCCAAAATGCAAAATTTACAAGGCTTGACATCCAATCAAAAATTATTAGTCATGCAAAAAAGCAGCAGAATATGATTTGCAACTAAAAGTAAAAATCAAGTAGTAAATTAGATTTAAGAAGGTCGGAAACAATAGGAACAGCAGACCAGGACATTAAAACAGGTATTATAAATATGATCTATGTATTCAAAAAGGTATTGAAATTATAAAAGAAAAGAATAGAAGAAAAGACTCAAGAGGAACCTCTAGACATGAAAAACCCTATTTGCCCTGTGTCACACTGGGGGCTGGAGAGGTGGCTCTGTGGACAGCCTGAGGCAGAGAGACCCTCAAAGACTCCAGCCTACTTTCTACTACAGGCTTACTTAGTCCCCTCAGCTATGAGCTCATCAGTGGAAGGCCAAGCCCACATGATCCAATCACCTGTAGGGAAGTTGGTAGAGTAAACCACAATGTCTGGTGAGCCCAAGTCTTGTGCATCTGGAAGAGGCAGGACTGCAAAACTGCTCAAGAACTAGAGCTCTGCATTTGACAGGAGTCGGAGTCCTTGACTCTATCATTTAATAGCCATGTGACCCTGGTCCAGTCATTTAACCTCCCAAAGAGCTGGGAATACAGGAGTAAGACAGGCTCATTTAACCTCTAAGCTTTGATCAGCTCACCTGTTAGGTATAATATGTAGATGAAAACTCTAAAACTGCTCTATATACAGAGCCTAGCATCTAGTAAGAGCTCAATCAAGGCTATCTAGCGTCAGCAAATTGGTTTTTGTACTTTTAATGCCAAGTATAATTTTGGGGACTTTATTATAATGAGAGAGAGAGAGAGAGAGAAAAGTGGGTAAGAAAAAAGGAGAGCGAGAAGGAAAGGCGGGTGGGGAGACAGACAGCTCAATGATTAAAGGCCCTTCTTACAAATCCTGCTTGCCAGGGTTCATTCCCCAGCACCCCCAGCAGAGAATGGTGAGGATTCTGTGACTCTTAAGAGAACTCGTGGCATATCAACTAGGAATGAATCTATTCCTCCCCCATATGCACCTGACCTCTCTAGTTCGGACCCATACTGTGAGTATGAGATGTGATGTGGGAGTCTGTGGCTGGCATCATGCTTCCTTGTTTGCAGAAGGAGTGCCAACCTGCACCTTGGCAAGGCCCAGAAGAGTCTGGTGATCAGGAAAGCCAAGCAGAATGGCCCCAAGGGCTTGCTGGCTTTATCCTGGACCTCTGGCCCCAGCTCAGTTTACTCACAGCAATAAGGATGGGACATTCATTTTGATGAAATAAGGCAGGTCATAAACAGGGGGAAAAAGAAATCAGACATCAACCCATGAACGCAGTAAACCTGGTGCTCTGGGACCAAGGGGCTTTCTCATGACCTGAGAAGTTCCTGCTTGATTTTTCTTTCTAGAGAATAGTTCTGAATTTTCTTCCTCCTTCAGTGCTTACTAGAGTTCTTGTGGAAAATGCAGCCTTTAGCTTTGCTAATTAGAATAGAAGAGTTGGGGATGGAGAGGACCCCCATCCCAAACCTATCATCACCAAGCCCCGACCATCTGTTCTGTGAACTTCACTCAACCCAACTGGTTGGAGGCTTAGGCTCCAGCCTAATGCACAGAGTGGGACTTACGGTTCTTTCTAAGTACTCAGTACCATGCTTCATCAATATTTGACCCAGGACTCAACAGGAGAAACAGCCTATGCCTTAGAAATTAAGTATGGTGAAGCCATAGGAGTCAAAGGGATGAACCACGGGTACTGCCCCAAGAGGCATCTCAGCTGAGTTTATGAAAACATTTACTCCTGAGCCCCTGCACATGCCACCTTAATTAATTTTTCTATTTTTTTCCTCCTTAAATTTTGAGGCCTTAGTTCACATCATTCTACACTCTGTCCTGCTTCTGAAACTTTCATTTTCTGGCAACTGAGAACTTATATTTTCTTTTAATAAGAAAGGTCACTCCCCAAGGACTGATCCAGACGACCCATAGAGGAGGTTATCCAGTGGAGGGGGGAGGGGAGGGCAGCGGGGAATTGGGGATAACAACTCATTGTTTGCCCACTAAATGTTGTAACTCATTATGGACAATAAATTATTAAAAAAAAAAAAAAAGAAAGGTCACTCCCTTTATTAGACTCCTGCCTTAATAAATGATGGCAGACAAAAGCTGGTTTAAAAAAAAGAACCGGTGATAAAAGGAAATATTAGATCTCAAGGAAACTATACCTACCTAAAAAAATCTGAGTATGAATGAATGAATCAATCAATCATCTATTGTCTTTTCTTTCTATCATTAATAAATGATAAAGATATCATTAATAGTAAACAACTCTTTACTATTAGTACAAAAGCAGGAGGGGGGCAATGAGGAATTGGGGATAACAACTCATTGTTGGCCCACTAAACAATGTAACTCATTATGGACAATAAAAAAAAAGATATAAACCATTTCTTAAGGTGTTTCTGACTTCTTCTGATAACATAAATAAGAGAAAGAATTTAGTCAGTGTCCTTTGACCTGGGCAAGCTCCATACCCATCTGCTATGAACACACTCTGGAGAGAGTGCAAACACAGGTGTGCAAAGATTAAGAAGGCAGGACAAAAACATCCAATAAGCAAGAGAATGGGGTCAATTTACATTATTAAAAATGCACAAGTGGAGTGTTTTGTGGTATGGAATGCTCCTGTAATGGGAGCACCCCACTTTCTTTTGTCCTTTAGCCTCTCCCTAAGCCTTGGGCTGAGGAGAAACCCCACCTATATGTAAACTGATAAATCTTGCTTGAGATTTCCAGAAGACAATACTCTCCCTTCATTGCTACCCACAGGAGAAGGTGGAAGTCCACTGTGATAATCTGGAGAACACACATGCCTCTGCCCTGGAGCAGGAAAGACCCGAGCTTGGAAGAGCTAACCCCTCATTCTGCAGCTTTGCACAAACCTGATTCCTTCCTGCCAACTGTTCATTCTCTTGAATATTGGTAAAGCAAGAGCATGGGGTTCTGATAATCCTGCTAGGCTAAAGCTAGAGCTAGCTTTGAACCACAGAAGATACATATGTGTACATATAATACATGGACATATGTATGGAGGGGGAATTGCATTAAGTAAGTCTTGAGTCCTTTCATACCCTAAGAATCTATGATTATTTTTCAGGAGGAAGTAGCCAAGGAAGGCCTTGTGAGTGCCAAGAACTATCCACGCAGAGCCATAACTGCCTCATCAAGGTGAGGAGGAAGCAGTTTAGTTCTTATTTTATCCATGTACTCTAACTGAATACGAAAGTCTGAGAACCACAAAACACATTCCCAGCCAGGTCAAAGCCACATAACCTCTCTGGACTTCAATCTTCCTCTAAGAAAGCACACACCCTGCTACTTCAGGGTGGATGGAGGGAAGGAATGAGAAGTGGTAGGAAGGGCGTTCTAGGAAGGGACACTTGTCATTCTCTTCAGGTTGATACAGGTCAGAAATCCAACAACAAATGTGAAAGCCTTTATATACCTGCACTACATAAACAAGTGTCTTTCCTATACAGCACATGGGCAACAGAAAGACGATGAACTTTAAATCGGAACTACCTGGTCTTGTCATTTATTCTGTGACCTTAAGGTAAATACAGCCACAAACTGCTGTTCTTTCATATTTTTGCTGGGGTTTTACTAAAAAAGCAATGTGAAAAAAAAAATAAAGTAGTTTTAAAAAAAAGCAATATGGATACTGTAATGGCATTTCTCTTCCCGCCTCAGTTTTTAGAAGCACATGCAGGACTTGACATACCATCTATTATTTATGACCCGTGTTCAACCAGTTTGATTCTTTTTTCATTTTGTTTTAGGTTTATGGAAACAGGGTCTCACTCTAGCCCAGGCTGACCTGGAACTCACTCTGTAGGCCAGGCTGGTTTCAAACTCATGATAATCCTCCCAACTCAGCCTCCTGAATGCTAGGACTAAAGGCGTGCGCCACCATGCCCAACTGTGATCCCCCCTCATCTCATTCTGAAAATCAGTCTAAGTCTAAAATCTAATTAGTCATCATAAATTTGTCACTTCTATCAGGCCATCCTTTACTCCCTTAAACAGAAAGTTTTGGGCTCATTTGCTTGCTAATTCTAGGTGCTCAACATAGGGTTCTTACGATAACATGCATGAGTTCTCACCCTGCCTGGCCAATATCAGAAACGTCCAGTGCTGCCAGCCACATCCAGATGCAATCAAAACTCGATTTTATTGTGCATGCTCCAGGACACTGTTTAATGACAGTACATATGGGCTGAGGAGACGGCTCAGCGATTAAAGGTGCCTGCTGGCAAAGTCTGGGGTGAGATTCCCTAGTACCCACAAAATACCACATGTACCAAGTAGTTCATGCATCTGGAGTTTGTCTGTAGTGGCAGGAGGCCCTGGAGTGCCCATACTTTCTCTCAAAATATATATATATATATCATATATTTTTCCAGTGGTTTTTGTTTGTTTTTCAAGGTAGCTCTAGCCGGGCTGACCTGGAATTCACTATGTAGTCTCAGGGTGGCCTTGAACTCACGGCAATCCTCCTACCTCGGCCTCCCGAGTGCCAGAATTAAAGGTGTGCACCACCATGCCTGGCTTCCAGTGGGGTTTTCTTTTGCATGTGTATGTGTGTAGGTGGTATGTGTATATAAATGAGTTTTCATATGTGTCCAAGTGCAGATGTGCTCATGCATGTGTGGAGGCCAGAGGCTGATGTGGAGTGTCTTCCTTGACTGGCTCTTCACCTTTTCTTGGGGTGTGTGTGTGTGCGCACGCAGATGCATGTGAATGCAGAGGCCAAAGAAGGCCATCAGGTGTCCTGTTCTATAACTCATCCACCTTATTTCCCTGAGAAAGAGTTTCTCACTGAACTTGGAACCCACCAATTTTGGTTAGATGGCTCACAGGGAGCCCAGCAATCCTCGTATGCCCAAGCCCCTCAGGGCTGGCATTACAGACATGTGCAACCATATCTGGGATTTTTAGAATCATGGTTGCTGGGGATCAAACTCAGGTGCCATGCTTGCTACACCAAGCATGCATGAAGAGTCACCACGGAGCCTTACTTTTTTTGACTCAAGATCTCTCATTAAACTTAAAGAACACAAAATCGGCTAGCTCCAGGGATCTTCCTGTCTCTGCCTCCCCAGCACCAGGATTATAGGAGCACACTGCCTTGCCCAGTGTGAGCACTAGGGATCCAAACTCAGGTCCTCATGCATACTTGTGTGATGAACACTTGACCAACAAAACCATACCCCAGCCCTAATAACAATGTGTTTTTAATGTGTTGAAATAGTTTTAACTTGTTGAGCAAACTGCAGTGTTCAACACTTATCTGCATATAGCATTTGATCCTCACTGCCTCCTTGTAAAATTGGTCTGGCAGACATTATTTTCTATTTCCAACATGAGAAAACAGATCCCGTAGGTCTGTTGTGGCAGAGGCGATAAAGAAGCCAAGTCCTTTACAAGCAAGCTAATAAGCTTTTCATCCTGATGCCCTGTGCCTGGGAATTCTGGAAACAGGGGCTGAAAACTAAAACCTAAAACACCTTGCTTTTTTCAAACAATATGGACATAATTAACAACGGTATATCTGCTAATATATATTTATATTAAACACATCTATCAATAGGCAAGACATTTTAAAAGAAATGTAGGTCCCATTAAGCACTTTTTAATGCTTGCATGGATACGGGTGTGAAATATTTCCATTGTATTCCTGTTATCTAGACTCACCTTTGGAGCCTTCTGTGAAATTGACACTCAAGTGTAGTTACAGAGGCTAATTCATGGCATGCATTGTAACAAGGGACGCAGTCCAAGGGCAGCTTCTGATTTACAATCATGTGCTCTTCTTTGGACATAGACTAGACATAATAAGAACTGATAAAATATGATGGTTTTTATGACCCCTGGATTTTGATGATTAAAAGGATGATTGCCTTTCTAGCACCCAGGTTGTTTTTCATAAGTCAATGAAGCAAAGAGGAAGTTAGTTGCCTCCTGAAAGTAACTTATCAGTGTTACCAGTCATCTCAGGATCTTTGAGAAACAGACTATTATAAGTGTCCAGAGGGCACTTTGGGCTTGTCCTCTTGGCCACACGTTGTTGGGCCAGACAGGCTGGAGAATGAGGTGTTCAGCGCCCAGTGTGCAGAGTAAGGACTGCAGGTCCATCACGGACGTCTGGGATGGGGATGATGGGCGCGGACAAGGGCCCGGGCCAGTGACCTTGACAGCCCCTCCGCCGTCGGTCCGGCCAGGGACGATCCCGAGGTCACGGGACTAGGCGCCCCGGGGAGGCTCGGGGTGGACACGGCCTGAGGGCAGCGGCTGTGTCCGCCTCGCCTCTCCGGACCTGGGGGACGGGTGGGCGGTGAGTCCTACCTCCTCGGTGACCGTGGGGCAGTAGAAGATGAGCACGAGCGTGGTGAGCAGGTTGACGGCCAGGCCGATGAGCGTGATGGTGTTGGGGGCCATCCAGAGCGGAACCCATTGGAGCAGCCAGGTCCAGTAGAGCTGCAGCGGCGGCTCCAACAGAGACACGCCCGCCGCGCTGTAGCGGTGCTCCTCCAGCCGCCGCAGCTGCGCCGCGCTCAGCGGCTCGCCCAGCGCCCTCAGCCAGCGCGGCCCCGGCCTGGCCCCGGCGCCCGCCGCCATGGCCGCCTGCGGGCCCGCGGCGACCCGGCGCTGCCCGCGGCCCGCGCGGGGGGCGGGGAGAGCGGAGCGAGGGCGCGGCGCCCGGGCCTGCGCCGCCTGCCCGAGGGACTCCGCGGCCGGGGGCGGGGCTTCCGGACGGGGCGGGGCCTTAAGGGAGGGGCTTCCGGGAGGGGCGGGGCTCCAGGAGGGGCCCTGCTTGGGGCGCCCGCGACGGTCGAACGGGTAGGCGCTTTTTTAAGCTCCCGCCCACTGTCACCTTCTTACTCTCGGCCGCTGGCCTTCCCCAGGGTCCCTCCAGGCCTCTGCCCACGTTCAGGTGACAGACGTCTCGGTGCCTAGACAGCGGACAGAGCTGAGTCCTACCCTGTGGTGGTAGACATCGCTGGGTTCTAGTGTGACTGCTCTCTGCCCTTGGAGTAAGCCATCAAGATCGGGTAGATCCCATCTGTCTGTCCTGCTTGGTAAACACGGCGGGAAAGCAGCCCACCACCACCGAGTATCAGCTTCAGATAACCAGCCCTTACTATCAAACAGGATGGCTGAATGTTTGAAACCCAAATGCTTGGTTTTCAGACCCCTTGACCCACAACGATGGATATTTTTATATGGATGGATTTTATATAATTTATTTATTTGAAAGCAAGAGAGAGAGAGAGAGGGAGGGAGAGAGACAGACAGACAGACAGACAGAGAATGGGTGCATCAGGGCCTCCAGCCTCTGCAAACGAACTCCAGACATATGCGCCACCTTGTGCAACTGGCTGCACGTGGGAACTGGGGAATTGAACTCAGGTCCTTCTGCTTTACAGGCAAGCGCCTTACCACTGAGCCATCTCTCCAGCCCATGGATGGATATTTTTATCCTATGGAACAGGAGGCTTTGCCACACAGTGGAAGATCCCCAGCCCCTTACCTCACAATGCACCCGCTTGGACAGGGGACATCCTGTCACAAACATGTTTATTGCCTAACCAAGGGCCTGCCACTTCGGGTCCTGTTCTGATCTGTATGCACTTTTCCAAGAAACAAGCGCAGCTATGAAAGTACTTTCAGATACTTGTATTGGGCAACAAGGACCCGCAGATGCGTTTTGCACTACAGTGTGTCAGAGCAAAGGTTAACAGCTAGCTGTGAGCAGACCAAACCCGGTACCTTCTGTTTTCCTCCAGCCCACTAGGGAAGTATGGTATTTAATTTTAAATAATTGTAAGAAAATGAAAAGGGCAATGTTTTATGAATTTTGGCTTTATGAAATTCAAATTTCAGCTCTATGGATAAAGCCATGTTTGTTCTTGTGGTATTCAAGAAGTTGTGAGACTGCAAAGCTTTTGAAGCCTAGGATAGATACTACTGGACACTTCACAGAAAAGTTTGGCAGTTACTACCTTAGTGAAATATGAGCGTATATAGACAAAACCATTCACTGGATATATTTCTCCTATTTTTTTTTTTTGTGTGTGTGTGTGTGTGTGTGATACTGGGCATTGAACCTATCTTCTGGTATTCTACCACTAAGCTATCTCCTCAGCCTTCCTTTATTCTTTGAGACAGGGTCTTGCTAAATTTCTCAGGCTGGCCTCCAGCTTGTGATCTTTCTTCCTGCTTCAGATTCCCTCATAGCTGGGATTCCAGGCATGCACCACTAACCCTGAACTTTCTTAATTTTTAATATGAAATGTGATATTAATGCAGGAATGAACGGGAAGGATAACTGTGTTGAATTTACATCCAGTAAACTTGGAGATAACTACTTTTTAATTTTCCAATTCCATGACAATGGAATATAAAAATCAACTATGTTGAATCATATCCAATGTATATCAAAAGATCCCAAAGAAAACGAAAAGTCAGGCCATTAATGGGGGGGGGATTGATTTCTTTCAAATAGCCACAATAAATAATACTCAGATCATAAAGAACTCTAAATTTTCTATAGACATATAAAACCATATATATGTATGAGACATGAAGTAGAAATGAGACTGTCTGGGGAAGTGATGACCATAGTGGGAAGCCGGAGAGGGAAGAGAAGGGAGGGTGGCGTGAACATGGTCAAAGACCATGATATATATATAAAGATAGAGTTCTGAAACCCATCACTATGTGCAATGAATGTATACCAATAAAATTTTTATTAAGAATTCTACAAATCAATAGGAAACCAAAACAATCAAGTGGAGTTCTGTTAATATACTTCTTCCAAACATGTTAACATAAGTGAAATCAAAGTTTATCATTCTCTCACATGCTGGTTCCATGGTGATCAGGAACTCAGCTCTTCCCACATCCTCTCTTTCTACCTACATGGTCATTTCGTGGCTCAGGATGGCTTCTGGAGACTGGGGAGATGGCTCAGTTGGTAAAGCCCAAGTTGGCAAAATTGCCACCCAAGAATGAGTACCTGAGTTCAGAAGTCCAGTATTCCAGTAAATGCTGGCTAGCGTCAGCAGCCCGCCTGTATTCCCAGCACTCAGGAGACTTTTAGTGCAACCCATACTTGAAAGAAAGAAAGAAAGAAAGAAAGAAAGAAAGAAAGAAAGAAAGAAAGAAAGAAAGAAAGAAAGAAAGAAAGAAAGAAAGAAAGAAAGAAAGAAAGAAAGAAAGAAAGAAAGAAAGAAAGAAAGAGAGAGAGAGAGAGAGAAAAGAAAAGAAGGAAGGAAGGAGAGAGAAAGAAAGAAAAAAGAAAGAAAGATAAAGAGAATAAAAAAATGGTGGTTTAGGTACTTGCCTGCAAAGCCTAACAACCAGAGTTTGATTTCCCCAGTACCTTCATAAAGCCAGATGCACAAAGTGGCACATGCATCTGGAGTTCATTTGCAGGGGCTGGAGGTCCTGGAGTGCCCATTCTCTTTGCCCGTTTCTCTTCTTTCTCTCTCTCTCTTTCTCTCTCTCTCTCTCTCTCTCTCTCTCTCTCTCTCTGTTTGCAAATAAATAAGTAAAAGTATTTTTAAAAAGGAAAAGTGACAGAATGGATATCTCAACCACAGTTTTTAAGCTGTGTGGTAGCAACATGTTGATCTAATCATTACTATGTCATATGTGGTGGTTTGAATTAGGTGTTTCCCATAAACTCATGTGTTCTGAATGATTGGTCCCCAGCTGATGGCAATTTGGGAATTGGAGCCTTGGTGGAGGAGGTGTGTTGTTGGGGGTGGGCTCATGGGTGCTATAGCCAGCTTCCCCTTGCCAGTGCTTGGCACACTCTCCTGCTACTGTTGTCCACCTGATGTTGGCCAGGAGGTGATTTACAGCCTTTGTTCATGCCACAATTTTCCCTGCCATCATGGAGCTTCCCTGCGAGTCTGTAAGCTGTAGTAAACCCTTTCTTCCCACAAGCTGCTTTTGGTTGGGTGCGTTCTGCCAGCAACAAGAAGGTAACTGCAACACGGTAGCTGTTATGTGTCTATAGTTATATATCTACATATATATGTCATATTTGTAAACATAAATATGTTATACATATATATACACAATTTATGCCAAATCTATGTGAAAATAAAGATATATAGCATATACATTTGAATTATTTTGCTATATGAAACATTTCATAACTTAAAAGTAACAAAAGTAAAAAAGATCTACTTTGTTTAACCACAATTGTGTTACAATCTGATTTTTCTCTACTTATTTTTGGGGATAAGTGTTTGGAGATTTCAATTGATTCTAGATATAGCAAAATATGCCTGACCCCTTTACCTTACCGCACTCCATGTGACATATTCTGATGTCAAAAAGTAGATTCTCCAGGTGTGGTGATGCATGCCTGTAGTCACAGCATTCAGGATGTTAAAGATGATGTGTTTGAGACCACCCTGGGCTGCAGAAGAAGTTTGAGGTCAGCCTAGTCTACATGACAAGACTCTGCCTCATCAAAACTAAGGGCCTGGAAATATGGCTGAGTGGGTAGGAGCTCTTGTTGCACAAGAAGGAGGACCCGAGTTCCATTCCCAGCATGTTGTCCTTTGTATCAAGGTTCACATCCACTACCATGGCTTATCACATAGTGACTAATACATAGTTTTCCCTTTTCCTGAACTAACCTGGGAGCTCAGGCTGATGTACCTATTCTGTACCAGGCACTGTGCTAAATCCCAGGAGTTACTTCATTTAGTCCCCGCAAAAGTCCTATGGAGTAGTCACTATTACCCCCATTTTATAGATGAGGAACCCGGAGCCCATTGAATGTTGATAATTTCTCCTGATTGCACAGCTATTCAGTGGTGAAACCAGGATGTGAGTCACACAGTTGCGGCACCCTTACTCCTAACCACAGCAAAACACCACCTAATAAGTAACATGATTGAATACAAATTGAGCATCAATAATGTGAAAATCTGAAATGCTTCAAAACTCAAAAGTTTTTTGAGCACGGCTATGGTGCTGCAAAGACCTCCCATAGCGTGTCCCAGTCAGTCGACACCAAAAATGTAGGAAATGTCTTCAGGCTTTGTCTGTATAAATTAGATTATGAAACATGAATTAATTTTGTATTTAGATTTGGTTCATAGCCCCCAAAATATCTTAAGTATATGCACATATTCTCAATTCTGAAAAACAAATCCAAAACCCAATATGGACTTCTGGTCCCAAACATTCTGAATAATGGATTCTCAAACTATGTAAGTCTTAGATAGGAATTTCTGCCAATAGTGAACAGTCAAGCTTCTGTATGTATTTCATGTAGGTTTTATGTGTGACAATTTCATCCTAATACTATATGAAGAGTTATTTGCTTGGCTACTGTGCACCAAAATACCATTAGACGAATAAATTCTAGTATCTGCAGCATTCTCTTCTCAAAAGAGGAAGGACATCCTGCTTTCGGCATTGGTATTACTAGAGTTCTTTTGTGTAATTTGTACTCTCCCTTTAAGTTTTTTCTAACAACCTTCACATCTAGGCCAACTTCCCCTCAACATGTTATGCAGTTGTATGTAGCCAGATTAGATAGAGCTGTGTATGAAAGGACCACTTTTAAACCCACTGATTTCCATTGGTTTGGAACAAGATATGGTTTCAATCAAGAAATCACCTGCGCTTCATCCTGATCAACACATCTCGTATATATGTATCAAATGAGCACACTGTGTCCAGTAAATATGTACAGTTCATATAATATAATAAATTTTTTTAAAAAAGGAATCACCTGGCTAGACTTATATGATCATCTGTGTTACATGTTCACAATTATGAGTCTCAGCTACAGGCTGGAGTATTTATGACTGTAGGATTCTATGGCATAATTACTTATATTTCACTTTCTTTTCTTTATATGTTTGTAGTTTTGTACTTTGAGATCCTAAAGTTCAATTTTATTAAACTATAGGACTTCACAAAATGTGTGGTTGGACAGATTTGCAGTGTTTAATAAAAAATCAACTGAGGGCTGGAGAGGTGGTTTAGCGGTTTAAAGGTGTTTGCTTGTAAGCCTGGGTCAATTCCCCAGCACCCGTCAAGCCAGATGCACAAAGTGTTCATGCATCTGGAGTTCACTCACATTGGCAAGAGGCCCTGGCATGCCAATGTTCTCTCTCTCTCTCTCTCTCTCTCTCTCTCTCTCTCTCTCTCTCTCTCTCTCTCTCTCTCTCTCTCTCTCTTCCTCTCAAACAAATAAATAAAAATTTTTAAAAATCAAGTGAAAACTTTGCTCTCTGCTCTAAAAATGTCTGATTTCTTATTCAAGATCAGAAAACAAAATTTCATAATAGACCCTCAGAGATGTGGTAATTGTACTTTTTATCTGAAATTGCAAAAGCAGTTGAGAGTTAAGGAGACTGATCTCCCCTGGAGACACACTTCTTAGCATTCAATATTGTTTACATCCTTCCATCATTTTTTAAAATTTGTTATCTTTTTTTGAGCTCACATTATACTTTGAAATGTATTTCATGGTATAATTTGAGGAACATCGGAGGGAAGCCCCTTCTTCAAAAGTTCCTTTTCAGCAACTTGGGTTGCTTAAAATCTCATAGCAAGCTCTTCCTCCTTGTGACTTAGGGTTTTTAGGAGTCACAGATGAAATCGTGTTTGGATGTTAAGTTTGGTGATTATCTGGAATATCAGAGCAGGGTATTATGATTTGGATCTGCAATGCCCATCCTCCACAGACTTATAATTTGGGCACTTGGTCCCCAGCTGATGGCTCTTATTGTAGTTAACCTTCTCATTGTTGTGACAAAGAACCCAACCCAAAGCAGCTTGTGAAGGAATGGGTTTATTTTGGCTTACAGACTTGAGGGGAAGCTTCATGATGTCAGGGAAAATGACAGCATGAGCAGAGAACGGACAGCACCTCCGCCACAGCACTGCAAACAGCGATAGGAAGGTGTGCCAAACACTGACAAGGGGAAGCTGGTTATAACCCCCATAAGTTGGCTCCCAACAACACACCTCCAACAAGGTTCCAATTCCAAAACTGCCATCAGCTGGGGATCAAGCATTCATAACACATTCATTTGTGAGGGACACCTGGATCAAACTATCACCGCATTGCTTTGGGGGAGGCTGTGAACCTTTGGGGTATGGGACTGTGATGGTTAAGTTTTGTTGTCAACTTGACCTTTTTAGTAACTCTTGGGTGGGTCTCTGAGGATGTTTACAAGAAGGCAGCCTCTCAGCAAGGGGCAGGATGTAATGAAGCTCAAAGAAGCTGGAAGTAAGCATCCTTTCCTGTGTGGGCCATGCAAGAAGGAAATTCCAGAGACTCAGGAAGCCAATATGTCTGGGGAAGGGTTGTAAGATGCCCACCGTAAGTCTATATAAAGGGAAAGAAATTCTCTTTGGCCCTCCTGCCTGTTTGCTGTTTTGTGTGTGTGGTGTTGGTGATGGGTTTCTCTCTCTGCTTGGACCTGTGAAAGAGGACCAGCCTCTTTCACTTTTATGGGACTTCCCCTGGATCTGTAGCTTAAATAAACACTTTCCTCCCCCAAGTTGTGCCTGGTTTGAAGATGCATCCCAGCAGTGTGTGGCTGACTACGGCAGGGACCTAACTAGTAGTAGTGCACTGCTGGAGGTGGACAGGGAAGGTTTTATACACTTCTGGGTCCAGCCATAGCAATCTACTTCCTGGTCCTGGATGTGAAGAGCTTCAATGACATGTTCCTCCATCATGAAACCGTGAGCCAAAATAAGTCCTTCCTCCTTTAGGTTGCTTCTGTCAGGAATTTTGTCACCATGATGTGAAAAGTAAGACAAAGGGACACATTTATCAGAATATCTTTAAGAAGGGGACAGCAGAAGGGGGAAAGAGTTTGGCCAGTGGGTAATGGGAGGAGGTATGAATATAATCAAAGCACAGGTATACTACATAAAAATACCTAATGAAGCCGAGCATGGTGGTGCACCCCTTTAATCCCAGCACTCTGGAGGCAGAGGTAGGAGGATCACTGGGAGTTCCAGGTCAGTCTGGGACTACAGAGCAGGTCCTGGGTTAGCCTGTGCTAGAGGGAGACCCATCTTCAAAACAAACAAACAAAAATCCCAATGAAACCCATTATTTTGTTTAGTGAATGTACATTAATAAAAAAATTTAAGCATAGAATAATTATCAGACATCTCATTGAAAAGAAGATTTGAAAAATTATTTTTTTTTGGGGGGGGGTTTCAAGGTAGGGTTTTGCTCTATCCCAGGCTGACCTGGAATCACTATGTAGTCTCAGGGTGGCCTTGACCTCAAGGCGATCCTCCTACCTCTGACTCCAGAGTACTGGGATCAAAGGTGGGTACCACCACACCCGGTGATTTTTGAATTTTTAAGTCTGGGGTCCTCGAGAATTTTCAATTCTAAGAAGCTCTTAGATGACCAAGTAGGGTCATCAAATCAGTTTTTGAGTAGTGAAGGACCTAAGCACACGGCCTTGGAAGACTTTAGTGAAGGTGTCACTCAGCAAATCTCTAAGGCCCCAGATGGAAGAGAAAGGATGATAAATAGGGGGATAAAGGATAAAAGAGACCAATTGAATTCAGTTTTCCTTCAGACTGTTCTTTCTAGAGCAAAGAAGAGAAGGGATGGATAGAAGACAGACAGACTCAAAAAAAAAAAAAAGAAGAAGACAGACAGACTCCATCAACAAGGGTTCTTGTACAAGATCGAGCCCCTCAACAGTCATCATGGATGAGAAAGACTCACAAGACCCCACCCTCCCAGAGTAGCAGTTAATGGTTGCTGGGAGAAGAGGAAGTAATGTTCTTCAGTCGTGTAGACACTGATAAGTTACCCATACTCTGGTAAATATCGCCCCACCCATTCCCACACTAGTATCTCTAATTCAGTAGGACAGGGACACACACACACACACACACACACACACACACACACACACACACACAACATGAAAATAAGAAGGGAAAGAGGAAGTGGGATAAAGGAGGTAAAGAATGGGTGAATATGTTGTATGAACTTGTCAAAAATTAAAAAGAAAAAATGGATAAATAACTTTGAAATTTTATACTTTTTTCTATATTTTTCATTTTTATTTGCAAGCACACACACAGAGAAAGAGAGAGAGAGAGAGAGAGAGAGAGAGAGAGAGAGAGAGAGAGAGAGAATGGCCATGCCAGAGCCTCTTACCACTAGTAAATGAAAACCATATGCATGCACCATTTTGTATAGATGGCTTTATGGGCACATTAGGGAATTCACCTGGTGACAGGCTTTGCAAGCAAGTGCCTTTAACTGCTGATGCCCCGGCCGATCTATTTATTTCTACCTATCTAGCCATATGGCTTTCTTTGTACTCATTATATTATCTATCTAAAGGGTAATAGAAGTTGACTTTTTGATCCTGGGATAAAACTTAGGCTACTGCTGAGGCTTTTCTCAGAAAACACTGTGCTTCCTACATGAGGAAATGATTAGTGCCCTGACAATATGCCTCACTTTAATAATACTTTAATGGTTTTAATAGTTTATTTATTATTTGAGAGAGAGAAAGAGGCCGATAGAGGGAATGGGTGTGCCAGGGCCTCCAGCCACTGCAAGTGAACTCCAGATGCATGCATCACCTCGTGTATCTGGCTTTTTACATGGGTACTAGGGAATAGAACTCAGGTCCTTCTGCTTTGCAGGCAAACACCTTAACCATTAAGCCATTTCTCCAGCCAGATACTTTAATATTTTTCATATCAAAATAAGTTCATAAATCATGGAGCAGAACAGAATGTGTGGTAAGAGAGGTCGACGGTGGGGCCTCGGGCTGCACCCTCTCTGTGGCTCCATTTTCTTCCACAGAGGGGAGAGCAGCTCAGATAGAAAAGGGTTAGAAGCCACGACTGAGCTAAAACTCACAAGGCAGATAACTAGGAACTGTTTTCCTTTTCGTGTTGACTTCCTCCTGTTTCCTCCTTCAGTTCCTTGCTTGGTAAGATGATTTATTTCTGGCTTCTCTGGCTGCTCCTGACTGTCCCTCCCTCTGTACAAATGACAGCATGTCAGTCTGTCCTCTCCTCCTCTCTTCTGCTGGACGGTGCTCCTGGGTCTCAGCCAATACCAAGTTCTTTCTTGTCATACCCTGCCAAAGTCTAGCTAATGACTTAACTCCTCAAGGGAATGGTTACTAAAGGCTCACTTCAGGCCACAGTCTGTCACTAGACTATAAGTCCTTGATAGGCCTGGAATGACCTGGAACAACTTACTTCACCCATGAACTGCTTCTGCTGTCAGGAATGTTTGTGGAGCCTTAGCTTTGAGCTACTAGGAAAAACATAAAAAGAACCCCCCTCGAAAGGGCTCCTTTGGTCACCCCAAGTGACTCTGCTCCTTGGCACCTTCCAGTGCAGGAATAGGAATACATTCACAATGACCCCCAGGGGACACTCAGCTTGACCATTCAGTGGCACTTCATCCCATAGGCTGTAAGGGATACTACTTGGCTCCTCAGTGGAACTTTCCAGGTGGCCTCATGACTTCAAAAGAACTTAGGTTTATTTTGAAACATGGCTTCCTTTCAACAACCTTTTGTCATAATTCTCAGAAGGAAGCCTATTCTTGCCACAGTGCTATCCATCAACTCGAGTCCCTCTTTAAAACAAGAAATTAACTTAAAAAATGTAAACCAACGTGTTCACATTTGTATACAGTGTCTTTTAAGATGGTTTCCTCAGCTCCAAGTTTGGAATGTAGGTGAGAGTAGAATAGAAACAGGGAACAATATCTTCTCTGAGTAGCTAACAAAGTAGAGAGAGAGAGAGAGAGAGAGAGAGAGAGAGAGAGAGAGAGAGAGAGAGAGAGAGAGAGAGAGAGAGCAGAAAAACAGAGCCTGACACTGTTGCTTGGGAGAAAAAAACAGGTGTAGTCAAGGACCCACCTAAGTACAAGGTTTTCTCCTTATTGGTTTAGTTAAGCCAGTCAGGGCCCAAAGCCACCTTCAGTCCTTGCTCTTGGAGTGTTTAACTGCCTCTGTCAGCTTCCTGGGATTTTGCCCCTGGTTATGTATTCCAGATAGAAGGAACTGCTCACAAGGCCAAAGATCGCTCAGGCCAGTGCATTTGGGGACACAGAGAAATCACCAAGCGACTTTTAAGAGAACAATGGCAACCTTTAGCATCAAGCAAACTGCTTGTTCCGAGTTTAAGTGCAAAGGATTCTAGAATGCTTACGTTTAGCAATGACCTGAAACTTTGGCATAAAGCTCGTGATTTAAAGGCACCCACAAAAATAAGAAAATACAAAAGATGTTGAGTTATTGACCATTATTTAATGTTAAAGGTACCCATACTTCTCGATGGACTTGCCTCGTGTTTCCTGTCGTGACTCTAGGTCACCCTTTGGGCCTTGGGGTGCCTAGATGTGCTTCCTTAGGAACAGCAACTCAGAGAAAAGGCCCTCAAAGTGGATTTGAGATATAAGAAGTATTGCAATGCAGGCTGGAGAGATGGCTTAGCGGTTAAGGCACTTGCCTCCAGTGCCAAAGGCCCCAGGTTCAATTCCCCAGGACCCACATAAGCCAGACCCACAAGGAGGTGGCCCTGGTGTGCTCTCTCTCTCTCTCTCTCTCTCTCTCTCTGCTTGAAAATGAATAAATTATATATATATATATGTATATATATATGTATATATGAAGTATTGCAATGGATCCATGAACTCCCAGCCTTCTGGAGGGAGGGAGCTACAGCTGGAAGAGGTCCAGAGTGAAACTCTTGGGAATATGAAGGTTCCCTTTGCCCAAGGCTGGCACTGAGCTGTGTAGCGGTCCAACTCTTCCACAAAGAACATCTATGAAATTGTCAGCTATGGCCTTTGATTTTATGTACCACTGGGACTGTCCACAGAATGCTGAAATAGCTGGCTGGACAACTCTGTGGGGTGTTTCTGGAAGAGATTAGCATTTGAATGAATGGACTGAATACAGTGGAAGGCCCTCCTTTATGTGGTTGGACATTAGCCAATCAGTTGAGAGCACTGGGCACTACTTTTTCTCAGGCTTTCAGATCCAACTGGGAATTTAGAGCATCAGCTTTTTTCCTCTCAGGCTTCCAATGACACCACCTACCTTCCCAAGTCTTTTCCACCTTGTAGACAGAAAATTGTGCGATTCCCAGCTTATGGGTGGACAATGCCTTACACCAACCTCTCTCTAGAAGTCAATCATCATCTATCTTTTTATCTGTCTGTCTGCATAACTATCTATCTAATAGTCTACCTCCTATTGGGACTGCTCCTCTGGAGAACTTGACTAGTACAGTAGTCAAGCTATATACCTTTGGAGGCGGTAAGAACCCCGGCCCACACTCCTCAGGGCAGCTTCAGAATCACGTGTCCATACTAAGTGGGACCACAAGCAACTCTGCAGTCACCACTGTACATTGAAGACCGGTGGCTTTCCTTCACTCCTTTACACCAGGAAAGATGCCACATGAGCCTAGAATCTGAGGCTTTGTCCCCACACTGCACAGAGAATTTCTCAATCTTGCTGGCTGTTGGAGAACTCAGAGTCGTATTTGATCTAGAACATGGGCAGACATATTTTCCCTTGTGGACAATAGTGTGCTGACTACTATACAGCCTCTACTCTGTATTTGGTACTGGAAGTGATTTAGAGATGATTTGAAGTAAATGTAAGGAAGTGTAGATTATATACAAATACTATGTTATTCATTATAAAAGATTTGAGCGTCTGCAGATTTTGATATCCACGGGAGTCCTGAAGCCGATCCCTGTGGGTCCCTGGGCACTAAGGGACGACTGTATTTTGGAATTGCTGAGAGTATGAGCATCATGCACGGCCACTATGATTAACCAGGCAGGCAGGATTAAGGAGGAGCTGCCATCGTTTGGACATCCATCAGTTTTCTCTTGCAGTTCCCACATGTCCGGGGGCACCTGAGTCATCTGTCTTTCCCTGCATGAGCCCATCAGCAACTCAGATCTCTGCCTCCTATACAGCTTCCAGCTGAACTGGGAAAGAAAGCAGAGGAGAGACCTAAGAATGGCATTCCAAGATGCCATGGTGGCACCTGCAAATGACCATAAATTAGCCTTACAGTGGGGGGGGGGGGAAGTAACAGAATGTGATGAAGTCATCATGTGGTATCTTACATGTCTACACCTTTCACTGAAACTCAGAAAGAGCGAAGGAAGTTGCTCCAAAGGTTATGAGAGAGCGCAAATGTTTCATAGCTATTAGCTTTTTTTTTTTCTTTTTATGATTTTTATCCAATTGAGTGGCTGCCGTCAAGGCATACTAAGTCTGTAACTGCTCTGTGGGGTACAACAGGCCTCCGCCACCAGGACTGGCTGTCTTTCCAAGGGATCTGGTGGACATGCCAGGAAGATCTGCCGGCGACGTGAGGGGCATCAGGGAGCTGGCAGTCCTGGGCCTCAGATCTGTGTCTGAGAAGACAACTCCAAATGTGTAAGTGAACACTGCATTTCACGGTAAACACGTCAAGTTGGTTCTGCTATTTACTAAATACATTTTCCTTTTTTTCTAGAAAATTTGCCTGAAAGGTAAACTTAAAACAAAATCTTTTTCTAAGTTCAAATGGGGAAAAAGCAGGCCTGTTTAAATGAATAAGTCAAATTTGTTTGGAAAAGTCTATTAGAGCTGGGCATGGTGGCTCATGCCTATAATCTCAGGACTCAAGAGGTTGAGGTAGGTGGATGGCCATAAATTCAAGGCCAGCCTGGGCTACAGGGTGAGTTCCAGATTCGTGTGGGCTAGAGTGAGATCCTGCTTTGAAAAAGGAAGGGGGCTGGGGAGATGGCTTAGGTGTTCAAGGTGTTTGCCTATAAAGCCTGCTGGCCAGAGTTCATATTGTGGCACGTGTGTCTAGAGTTTGTTTACAGTATCAAGAGGCTCTGATGTGCCATTCCCCAACCCCCATCTCTCTCTCTCTCTCCCAAATAAATAAAAATATTTTTTTAAAAATGGAGGTGCTGGAGATATGGCTCAATGGTTAAAGGTGTTTTCTTGCAAACCCTGACAGCCCAAGTTCAATTCCCCAGCAGACACATAAAGCTCGATGCACCGAGTGGTGCCCCGGCTGCTCATACAAAACTGTGTCTGGCTCTTTCTCTCTGTCTCCATCTCTCTCTCTCAAATAGTGAGTCAATACAAATTGTTAAAATTTGATTTTAAAATGGAAGAAAGCTGAGTTTTCAAGGTTCTATCATGATATAGTTTTACTCTGGACAAGAACATTTAGAGCTCTTATAAACTAAACTAACTACTTTTCCTTATTCTGCAGTTTGCTCTTTTAGAAAGTACAGTGACCAAGACAATAATGAACCAAGTGCTGACTGCCAGTGAGGTCTTGTCTGTGATTTTTAATTAAGCAATCCCTGCAAACATCTTTTATTTTCTTCAATGTTAGGAGGAAAGGAAATGAGCACACTGGGGATCTGGTCAAAAACCAGAAAATGCTTTCTCTTTCCAATGAGATTGCAAAGCAGCCGGGCTGAGGGAGGCGGTGCTGGGCCCTCAGTACTCCTCAGGATTGCTTGATTGTAAGTCTCGCAAATATGAATCAATTATGTTTGGAGGCACACCTTGTAAGAGGAGCCTGCAGAAGGACAGCCCACCTAAGGAGAACAAAAAGGAAAAAAAAACAATAGTCAAAAGCATCGATATGAAACATCACTGGAAGAGACTGCTGAACTAGCTGCCTGCAAATGTGAGTCCTTGTGTTCCCATTAGCTACAAACACTCATTGGGTCTGTTTGAAAATCTCCTGGCTTTAGTGCATTTAGAATTGTTGGCATCTTGTTGGAAAAGCAAGTCCCTGGCAGATCCGCTGCAGTTTATTCCCCCTACTATTGTCCCATCTTACTTTGAATTCCTAAATGGTTGAAAGCGCTGACTGCTCTCGCTGAGGTTTTGTAACTAGAGGATCTGAAGGTTCTAAGACTGAATAAATGGCAGATAAATGCATACCATGTTCTGGCTCAGTGGGAGGTCTGTTTCCAGTTAATTTTTTTTTCTAATTAACCACAAAAAGGTTTTTGGGTTTCTTGGTTTTTTTTTAATTAAATTAAAGAATTTTTTGAGGCAGGGTCTCATTCATTCACATACTGTTCTAAACTCACTATGTGGTGGCTCAGGCTGTTCTTATTGTACTTATCATGGTGACCCATCTAACATCAACCTTCTGAGTGCTGGGAACATAAGCATGAGCCACAATGCCCAGCACAAAAACTTTTGTATTTAAGCACATTGAAAAAGAAAAGGGTATTTGTTTGAACTTTGGTCTTTATAAACTGTTAAAAGTACAAAAATTGAGCCAGGCGTGGTGGTGCATGCCTTTAATCCCAGCACTCGGGAGGCAGAGGTAGGAGGATCACCATGAGTTCAAGGCCATCCTGAGATTACATAGTGAATTCCAGGTCAGCCTGGGCTAGAGGGAGACCCTCCCTCGAAAAACCAAAAAAGTACAAAAATTGGAACGAATGAATTAAAAATAGTATGACAGGTTCAATGTTTTCTGAAATGCCAACTCCTATTTCACACCTACCTTGTGAGTTTCTGAATCATATTAAAAAGAAAAGTATCATTCAAGAGACGATCCATGAAACCACAAAGCCCCCCTGTCCTCTAACAAAATGCTTCACTACTTGCTAATAAATTCATGACCAGACAAAAGCAGCATGCTGTTGGAACATTCTTAAAACTTCTTGAGTGCAAATTTGAGAACCAATATCATTCTCCTTTTAAAAATATCAAGTCACATATTGGTAGAAATGATGCCACTTATGGACACGTCCATTCCTTGATGCACGGGATTCCAGAGGAGCGGGGAGCATTCATTTTCACCCAGAGTAAATGCTTTGTCTCGTGCTCAGCATTCAACAACTTGCTTCATGTCAGCAGAAAATTCTGATGAATAAGTACTAGCTGTTAATTCCAAGGCAAAAATACAAATTAAAACTACCAAGTTAGCAATTTGAAAGAGCCCATTTTCACTGGATTACATGATGGGAATCATGCCATACTCCACAGGCTTATGACATTCATAAGCTTCATATGCCAAAACCATATGAAAGCTTACCTTAGATGAGCATATACATTCAACAATCCTTACTGTGCTACAACTAAGGGGAAGAGAGAAAGAGAAAAGGAGAGAGAGAGAAGTTGTAAGCATTAATCAAATGCTAACACCAAGGCTGAGTACTTGTTGGAAATAAAATTACGGTCACGATTATGATAAGGTGATTTCATTAATCCTTAGTCAGGTGAAAGATATAGAAAAAAAATCGAGTGAAGGGTGAGGATCCAGTCACTTCAAAAGGATCATTAATACATAAAAATTATTAATATGCACAACCACTTTGCCAGAATAAGGGGCAAAGCCAATCTGATCATATAGTGAATATTTATGGTAAGAGCTTCCAAACCATTAGCTTAAAAAAAAAAAACCAACCTACAACATATATATATTGTGTTTTTCAACAAAAGAAAAACATAGACAGTTTAAAAAATGTTAGTGTTCATATATATATGTTGAAATTCCAAAAGGCAAAATTATCAAGTATAAACCTTGGACTAGTGTATTCTATAATGTTCTATTTAGTATGGATGATATATAACTGATCTAAATAAATTCGAGCCTGAAACTCAGACTACAAAGTGACTAGATGTGTAACCTATAAAACATTAAGGGAAGGACTCTAATGATTGTTGTTCTCCAAAGCTGGCATTTCCTCTGGAAATTCCAAAAGCTAATATTGTAAGCTGGGGCAAGGCTGAACATCAAACTGTTTACCCAGCCCCGAAGAACTCATTAGCTCTTCCAAACAGGGCTGAGTCACAGACAAATGACAGGACATCATTTACTATCTAAGGAATTTTGTAGAAGGTATGAAACTTCCTTTTACATAAGTAAACATAAGAAATGTTTACATCTCATAAAAATGGCCAACAGATAAACAGGTTGCAGATATCGTATTGGTGAATTTGTACTGGGAAAATCTTTTATATATGATCATTTTCAAATATTGAACTTATCTTTGTATCCTCCCTCCATCAAAAATGCACAAAAGAGGCTGAAGGTGTAGTTCAGTGGTAAGAGCATTTGCCTCGCATGCATGAGGCCCTGAGTTCAATTCCCATTACCACCAAAAAAAAAAAAAAAAAAAAAAAAAAAAGGCACAGAGCTTTTTATTTTTTTTACAACTTAGCAAGTTTAAAATATTCAGTTTCTTAATTTCACCATGCTTCTAAATTTCCTATGCTGCAAATTATCTTAAAGGACCAACATATCTTTATACATTTCAAAAATAAAATTACTACGTAAAAGTCATTGATTCCAAAGTTTTCATAGTCATCCTCTATGAAATGCTATCTTCAAGTGTAATTGTCTGACTTTATGGAGTCATATGGCACGGTACTTAGTCTTCTGATGAAATGTGTAGCTTCTACATTATTTAATATGCTTGAATAATTTGGCCTTCCTTGTTCATGGCATAAACACTGTATGCCATGAGCTGCTAAGAAATTCAATTAAAAGCAAAAGAGAAAGTCAAGCTTTACATGCAAAATGCATTTTCATGTAAGAGGAATGGAACAGAAAATAGAAATATCCGGTGGGGATATGAACTGTTTAAACCTGTTGCTGCCCCTCCAGGAAGACTGGCTGTCCAGGGGGATCTACTCCTTGATATATCACTGCAGAATTAGAATATTTGTACCAGTGTTTATTTATTCTCAGTGACATTCTTACCTTTTATTTTAAAACAGCTTAACTTGATTCACCTCTTATCAGATAACAATCTGATGATAAACAATCTTCACTTTATTCTTAGGACCAAAAGCTTTCATCAGGAAGTAAATCACAACTAATACCTTATCATGAATTTTCATATCAGAATTCATTAGTCTCGTTATTAAATTCCATTATTATATAATTTGCCATACAATTATACTTAAAAGAATATAATATCTACAAGCATAATATTACTTGCTTTTATAGATGGCCCCAATATTAAACCACTTATGAAATTATCGTTTTTGTCATTAACAACATTTATTTTCAAAACACAAATATATATATATACACACATATATATATAATTTTAGGGGAATACTGAAATGTAAGTATCAATAATACTTTGGAACAATTGAGAATAGAAGTTTCAAAACCAGGTGACTTGTAAATGGGACCTCAGTCATTCCTTAAAGCTGATAAAGCAGCTATCTTAATAGTCTGCTGTGGAATTTTCTATCAATAATATATGCCTTATGTTTATGAGCTACAAATATTTTTCTAATTATGAATTACCATATACCTGAAGACTGACAGAAATCATAAGAGAAAGAAAAGTTACACAAGGATGTTACTTTGCTCAAGAAGTTTCTTGCACTGTATTTACAATAAATTTAGAATGAAAAGATTATTTTTCAAAAATATGCTAAGAACTTACTGTAAATTTATTAAAAGATATTTACAAGCTGGGCATGGTGGCCCATGCCTTTAATCTCAGCACTCTGGAGGCTGAGGTAGGAGGATTGCCATGAGTTCAAGGCCACCCTGAGACTACAGAGTGAATTCCAGGTCAGCCTGGGCTAGAGTGAGACCCTATGTCGAAAAACAACAACAACAAACCCCCCCCAAAAAAAAACAAAAAAAAAGATATTTACAAAGTAATCTTTCTGACTTTTAGATTATAATTTCTCCATTTCAGACAGGAAAATAAAAGACTTGGGAAAGAATATTTAAGAAGAAGAAAACACATCAGGATCATGTTATCGACTGTCTTATGATGCTGTTTTTTTGTAGGGCTCTCACAGTGTCCCAAAGATGGTTTCCACTGTTGAGAAAAATTTCAGAAAAAAAAACTATAGTGATTAATAGAAAGTTTGATTAAGATGGCAGTTTATGCCCCGATCTTTCTACTAGATAAATCCTTATGTGTTTTCTTAAAGAAGCAACATTTCTTAAATGGAATGTATACTTACAGATTCTCTCAATTATACAGTACATATATGCTATGTTCTATATGTCTATCACATACTAAGCTAACAAACCTTCCCATACATATATGCTTACATGGGAAGTTTCCAGTAATAATTATTTGATTGTACTCATTCTCATCATGCTAACTGAAATGGATATTTCCACAATTAGCAAGACTTGCAAGAGATAAACAAGCTGTCTTAAATAAGCAAGTAGCCCTTAACCCATGAAGCTGGATATAAAAATATTCCCTCACACCAACTCCACCTTAGTCTTCTCTAGCAGTTTGGGTTTTGCATTAAGAGCATCGTTGCTGAATGCCAGCCTATGGGTGAGATCTGGGTGACATACCTTTCACCTCCAGTTTGCATTCGATCTCCACTGTCCCAAGCTCATTGACAGCTTTGCAGCAGTAAGTGCCTCCATCATAGGGGCTGGGTTTACGGATCTCCAGGGTGCAGACGCCCTGGTTACTGAACATCCTGTATCGGGGATCATCCACAATAGCCACTTTGTTTTTCATCCAGGTGATTTTGGGCTGAAGTTCAGATGGAGAAAAGTTAAGTCAAAGCCTAACTCTCCAATCCACTGACAGAATCTTAAAGTTTGGCTTAGAAAGAAAGCACATCTGAGAAAAACAGACAATGATTTGAGCACTGTTTCCCTCAAGTTAAATTCTACTTAGGGCTTGGCAAGAAAGCAGTTAGAGAGTTCTGAGGAACAAAGCCTGACTTGTTCAGGGGACAATTCTAGGTCATTCTTCCCAGAGAGATTCAGCTGTGTTTCCATTTGGTCTGCATGGGTACAGAGTGCTCAGTTGTAAGGCGAACGTGTTCTGGACCTCTCATGTACAGCATGCTTGGTGACAGATGTGCTGATCTGATTATGACAATCATCAAATAATGACCATCAAATCAGCACGTTGTAAACTGGGCGTGGTGGCGCACGCCTTTAATCCCAGCACTCCGGAGGCAGAGGTAGGAGGATCGCCATGAGTTCAAGGCCACCCTGAGACTACATAGTGAATTCCAGGTCAGCCTGGACTAGAGTGAGACCCGACCTCGAAAAAACAAACAAAAAAACAAACAAACAAAAAAAATCAGCACGTTGTGCACCTTGAAAATATATAATATTGATTTGCCAGCAAAGTCTTTTCAAATCTTCAATGATGATGTAAACTCATCAGAGAGAGTGTAAGTGGTTGAATCTTTTTCAAAGAATTCCCCAAAGGTTTTGTGACTATCCGATTTTCTCCTTTCTTCCTCCTGAGATTCTTTCCTAATCTTTTTTTTTTCAGATAGGGTCTCATTCTAGCCCAGGCTAACCTGGCACTCACTCTGTAGTCCCTAGTCCCAGGCTGGCCTTGAACTCATGGTGATCCTTCTACCTCTGCCTCCCGAGTGCTGGGATTAAAGACATGTGCCAACACATCTGGCTTCAAAAAACTTCCCTCCCTCTTCCTGAGGTAGGTCTCACTGTAGCCAAAGCTGACCTGAAACTCGCTCTGCAGTCCTAGTCTGACCTTGAACTCAAAGTGATCCATCTACCTTAGCCTCTCAAGGGCTGGGATTAAAGGCGTGCACCACCACAACCAGTTTCTTTTCTAATTCCCTCTAGGCTGCATGTGCCTCCTCATCACTTCACCTCCCCTCTGCTATGTGTAATCTTCCATTGAGATAATACAGGATCAGCAATGAGCAGGTCACCCAGGAAGTGACCATACTCCTTGACTTCTGGTCTCTATTTGCACTCACTGACCCTCCCCACACCATTCCCCTGTCTACCCCTCTCTCTGTAAATACGCACCCTCCACGTTCTCACCGATCCTCCTGTATTATGTTGTCTTGCTTGGATCCCAGAGTTGGTGCCTTTTCTGTCTCCTTCACCCAGTTCTTTCCCTTCTACCATTCAAATGGGAGCATTCCCTGAGGCTTACATTCTGGCCCCAGGATTTTCACTCATTACCCTTTTTCCTCAGTGAACCCCCTTTCTAGAGCTTGGTTTCAATGAATGAAGTGGAGCACATCCATGCTGACTCCCCAGTAGAGAGCAGCAGACTTGACTTCCTCCGAATCTCCTGACATTTCCCTCCTGCTTCTGCATTCTTCTCACATAGATGGAGCAACATCACTTATATGTCCACACTGACCAGCAGCGTCTTCTCGTGCTCAGCCCACTTCTCCCTCTGACTTCCCTGCTTCTAGTCAAGGATTACACAGGAAATGTACCACTACTACAGTTTTCAAAATTCAAGGACATTTCCCCCAGTGCTACCAGGAGGGATCTCTATCTCTATCGAAAACGCTCATTGATTCACTGTTATTCTTTTTTTGTTTTTGTTTTTGTTTTTTCGAGGTATGGTCTCGCTCTAGTCCAGGCTGACCTGGAATTCACTATGTAGTCTCAGGCTGGCCTCAAACTCATGGCGATCCTCCTACCTCTGCCTCCTGAGTGCTGGGATTAAAGGTGTGAGCCACCACGCCCAGCTTGAGTCACTGTTATTTTTAATCATCATCATGACGCTTGAGAACCTGTGAATCTCTGATCACTTGTGATCTCTTCCGTCACAGCCCTCTGTGTCCTCATCAAAGCTCATGTTGTAACCAGCTTTGCATTACAGCAGAATTGCTATTTAATGCATTACAGAACTCTGGATCTGACCCAGCACCTGATCTATTTGACTGTTCAGGTGAAATAGTTTTATTCACAAGCCTTTGGCTCTCAATTCTGTTTAAATTGGGTGATTTTCTTGAGAAGCTATTCAATTTGACTAGTCTAATTATCCACAAATACCTCTTCTCCCCCCTCTCCCTTCATCCCAGAGAGACACAAATAGCAGTTGGAAGGCCCGTTTATCCTATCACCTACCGTTGTAACAGGGGATCATCTATTAAATCTAAGTATTGTGCTGAAAACAAACCAAGGTACCTTAGGGTTTCCTCTCACACTGCAGTTCAGGGTGGCATTGTAACCAGCTATAGCATAGGTGTTGACCAAAGGCTGGGTGAACATGGGTGCCTCCGTGAAATCAAAGTCATCATATACCGGGTTTTTGTAGATTTTACCTTAAAAAGAAGCATTGAAATATAGTTCAAAATGCACATTGTCATGAGGACGGCATACTTTCCACATGATTAAAATGTCCCTGAATTTAGAAAAGCATGAAAAATGCCCATAGCATATACCCTGAAGGGCACACACTTAGAACAAATCATACAACCCACAGAGAGCCAAAGTGTAGCTGACAGTAAAAAAAAAATACTGAGAGGGCTTTGTCGTCTTTCTGAGTCCTTTGATCAGAAATGTGTTTGTTAGCCGAGTGTGGTGGCACATGCCTTTAATCCCAGCACTTGGGAGGCAGAGGTAGGAGGATTGCCACGAGTTCAAGTGAATTCCAGATCAGCCCCTAGACTAGAGGGAGACCCTACCTCGAAAAAAAAGAAAGAAAGAAATGTTTGTTAAAATATTCTCATTATATTTGTGTGTGTGTGTTTTTGTGTGTGTGTGTGTTTGTGTGTGTGTGTGTGTGTGTGTGTGTGTGTGTGTGTGAGAGAGAGAGAGAGAGAGAGAGAGAGAGAGAGAGAGAGAGAGAGAACACCAGGGCCTCTTGCCACCACAAACTGGTTTCTGCACCACTTTGTGCATCTGGCCTTATATGGGTGGGTACTGGAGAATCAAGCCTGGGCCAGCAGGCTTTGCAAGTAAGTGTCTTTAACTGCTGAGTCATCTCCTCAGCCCCGATCAGAAATATGTTCGATTTCCTGAGTAAATCTCCAGCAGCTCAGGAAATACGACAAACTCTTAACCAATGGGACCTGCTCAGGCTCAGAAGCTTTTGTACAGACAAACAAATCACACTCAAAACCAACAGACCCCCTTCAAATTGGGAAATGATTTT
>PVHP010006994.1:0-58375 GCA_004024765.1 Zapus hudsonius | reverse complement strand
AGAGTGAGAACAGCTAGGGAATCCATTTTAGTATAAACAGGGGTGGGTATATTTAGACACAGTCTCCAGAGACTGTCATATGTGTTTATCTGCATGTTTGGAGATCAAAGTCAGGGAGGGGTCAGGAAGAAAATGCTTGGGTTGATATTCAGTTGACACATGGCTATTTCCCAGGGACACAGGGCAGCCCGAGACACTCGGCCTATTTTAGGGTTTTCCTTTATCAGTTTGGAATTGTCACAGTCTGCTCTGAAGTAAAAGACTAGCCCAGATCTGCCTTTTTCTGTTAAGGCCTAGTTTACCTCACAGTCTTTTCCTCCCGTGTTGCAGGCTCTCTGTGGTTTTTCCCCCAGCCTACCTGCAGATGTAACTGTCATAGTCAGCTACATACCACTGGGATGAATCTCCAAATAAGGCACAATTAGGGGAGGGAGGGATTTGTTGAAGTTACAAATCCAGGGGAAGTTCCATAAAGGCAAAAGAAGTGGGCTCCCTTTCACAGGTCCAAGCAGAGAGAGAAACCATCACCAGCAACTCCAAAAACAAGCAAGTATGCTCATAGCAAACTGCAGGAACTCCAGGCTCGAGCTCAGACTGCTCTGAGCTGGAATTTCAGAACCACCCCAGAAACACCTTTAGGCTGGACCCTAGGATTGGCCATGGTGATACCCCCTCCAGCCAGTCAGCTGGAGTAAAACTTTAAGAAACTCTTGTAACTACCACAGTAGTCTTCTGATTCTCTGTCTGATTCAGGGTAGAAACTTGCAGAGCAAGGTCAAGAGGGTCTGTTTTCACTTTTGAATGTTACATGTGCTTACTACGTTATTGCTTTGATTGTACTCCAGGAGGATATAATAAATGAAGGGACCTGTACAGAGCTATCATAGTGGATGTGTTGCTCATGTCCAGAGCCACTACTAGGCAGAGTGCTTTTCTTTCTCTTTTCTCCTTTCTCTCCCTTTTTTGTCAAGCAAAATATATTGTCACTCATTAGACAAAACAGTTTTCCAATGACCAGGAAAGGGTCACTGAGATCCTCTCTCTAGAACCAGGTGCTATGCACTCATTTGCCTTTGGTTTTCTTCTAAATTGGCTCCTGTTGCTCATAGGAATTTCATCTTATTGGACCATTATTATTTTTCATGAGATGACCCAGTTGAGAAGATACCTATTTATATAATAGGTCTCTAGCCCAAGCTGACCTGGAATTCACTATGTAGTCTCAAGCTAGCCTTGAAATTACATCAATTCTTCTACCTCTGCCTCCCAATTGCTGGGATTAAAGGTGTGTGCTACCACGCTCAGCTCTATTATAGGACTTTTAAGTGGGCCACCCTGTTTGGAAGGCCTAGCACACATCTGCATGAGCAATACCTTGTGTTTCAAGGATACCTGGTTTTGTTCTACAGTTGAATTGAGAAATAGAATTTGTAACAAATCCCCATGGAACTAATCTCTGGCTGGGACAAGGTACACTGTCATCATCTGGATTGAGACTCATTTGGGCTATGGGCTCTTATTGGTTGTAGAAATCAGCTGTATCTTAGTGTTTACTGGAGGTCACTCAATAAATATACAGTCCACAGTACTGCTCTATAGGGATGAAATAGTTAATGTAAGTTGTGCATCCTCTATGATCAATAGAAAAATTTAGGGACAATGAGTAGCTGTGCATGTGACTTTGTGAATGATATTTTGTACATTGGTTTTAGGTTGGCACATTGGCTGACCTAAGCAAGAGTTTGATATCGAGGTATCATATGAAAATGATACTGAGGTTTTGACTTTGCAATTGATTGCAGCTATCTCTCTCTTTTCTAAACCTTTTCTTCTGTCTTTTTCAAGAGAAAGAGGAGACTTTTAATAGATGGTTAGACCAAGGTACATATATTTTGGCTTTAACTTTTGTTATTTTTTTGTAGAAGAAAAGGAAATAGCTTTGGCTGCAATGGGCTGGGTTGAAATTTGGAAATGAAAGTAGCCACACTTCATTGTCAATAGTATATGCAAGGCTGTGATTAGGCATTTTATGTCAGCTGTGTCATTAAATTTGATCATATTTTATGCAGTAGGGATGTGTATTTTAAGTGAATAAAGGAGAAGCGGGGGGGGGAGGGGAGAAAAGCAAGTGTCTGGGTGGCCCACAGAGGTGTGGGTCTGGATGTAGGGTATGTGGCTTGGAGAGTGGGGGTTGGGCAGGAGCCATATAGCTTCAGGGGGTAAGGATTCAAATAATAATTTTTACTGATTATTTGTGAGGAGAAAGAGAGAGAAAGAAAGTGGGCACTCCAAGGCCTCCTGCCAGTGCAAATGAACTCCAGTTATATGTGCCACTTTGTGCATCTGGCTTAGTGGGTACTGGAGAATTGAACCTGGGCTGTCAAGTTTTGCAAGCAAGCACCTTAAACACTTAAGCACCTTAAGCTCCAGCCCTTTAAATAATGATTTTCAAGAAGACACAATCTTTTGGTCTGTAGTAATGTCAAATTTATGTGGTTTTTAATACGCTAGAAAAAAACTATAGAAAAACTAGGTCTAGAATAATGGATGGATAGGACTCATTAGGAATAAATACCAAGAACCGTAGCACACTTCTACAGCTCACAGTACTTGAAACTCCCATAAAATAAGCAATACTCACTGAAGATGAGCTAACAAAAGCAAAACAAAAACCTTCATAGTAAAATTAACTACCCTAAGAGACAGTCAGCAGATGCAAGAAACAAAAACACTGTTTCAAGAACTCAAGTAACAAGATAGTTTGAACACACTATAAAACTTCTGCTTGAAACAATTGAAGACATTGAAGAAGAAATAGAAAATACTATAAAGTAATAGTACCACATAAAAATAAGCAAAGATGTGAAAAAGGGCCTAATTGTACTTTTAGAACTGAAAAACATATTGTAATACATTCATGGGTGGATTATACATAGCAGAAGAGGGGACTTCCAGGTAAGATGGGTGATTATTTAGCTTCACTAATAAAAACTAGTGAAAGATGATATATAACAATAGTCAAGATAAAATACAATAAGCTCATTTCTTGCAAGACACAGCTTTATAAATGAACTTATTAGCCAGATAAGATCACAGGGAACCAGGTAAGGAATACTATGAACTACTGTCAATATGCACGCGAGTCAAACCAAGACATGCTGGTGAGTGCAGTGGAACTCACTGGAAGTGCTTCTCCTCACACACACCAGCCTTGCAGCATCAGAAGAAGCTGAAGCAAAAGACCAAATCTAAAAATTATGGGCATAAAAGAAGGAGAAGAATTTCAGTCTAAGTACATAGTAGACATTTTCAACAAAATCATGCTATTTTTCCAAAATCATGTATATTAAATAAAAGTTAGGGGTGAATGAGATGTCAATTCATATAAGAAGGAGGCACTTAGAAAACCAAATAGTTAAGACCAGAAAAGAACCTCCCCTCATCACATTATAATTAAAGTACTAAACATAAAGAACAAAGAAAGTATCCTGAAAGCAGCAAGAGAAAAGCACCAAGCCCCCATACAAAGGCAGGCCCATCAGCAATGACAGAAAATTTTGCAAAAGGAACTTAAAAAAACAAGATAGATTGGAATGATGTGTTCCAAGTTATGAAAGACAACAACTGCCGACCCAGACTACTAGACCCAGTAAAGCTATCTGTTGTAATAGAAGGGGAAAAATCAGGCTGAAAGAATTTATAATCACTAATCCAGCTCTGCAGAAAATATTTGAAGGAATTCTTTGAACTGTAGAAAAAAACAGACATCTATGAGGCCATGGGAAAGAAGTATACTTGAATAATAGGTGAGATAGTAATAGAAATACCAAATACTACAAAATCAACAAAATGATGGGGGAATTGATATATCTCTTTCAACAATAACTGAATACAAATGGTGTCAATTCCCCAATCAAAAGTTACAGGCTAGCAGAATGGATTAAAAGACAGGATCATTCTATTTGTTTCCTCTAAGATAAAAGATGCTACCTTAGGGTGAAAGTATGAAAAAAGGTATTTCAAGCAAACAGGGCTAGAAAATAAGCAGGTGTTACTGTTCTAAAGTAGACTTCAAATAAGACTAATCAGAAGCGATAAAGAAGGCCACTTTATACTCATTATAGGAACAATTCATCAAGGGGACATTGTAATTCTAAACATATGCACTGAACAGAGGTGTATATTTTTATAACAAATTTTACTAGATATAAAAATCACAGATTAACCCTAGCATAATAGTATGGGTAACTGCAATATATAACTATCACCAATTGATAGGCAACACTAGTAATAAACAAGACAGAGAAGAAACACCTAGGTTAAATGACATCATAGGTAAAATGGACTTAGCAGACACTTACAGAACAGTCCATCCAAACATTACAGAATGTACATTCTTAGTAGCCTATGGAACTTTCTCTTAAATGGGTCACAAAACAAATCTTAACTAATACAAGAAAATTAAAATAAGTCCTTGTCTTCTATCTGATCAAAGTGGAATCAAAGTAGAAAATAGCAGAGAATTTGTAGAACATATACAAACTCATGGAGATATTCAATAGCAACACGCTATTGAAGAAATTCAGGAGGAAATTAAAAAATCATAATATTGAATGATAACATAACACACCCAAATGTATTGGATATAGTGAAAGTAGTCCTAAGAAGGAAGCTTATAATTCTAAATGCCTACATTAAGAAATCAGAGAAATCTCTAATAACTTAATGATATATTTTAGAACCTTGGAAAACAAGGTTCTAAAAACAAGTCAAACCCCAAATTAGTAGATGAAAGAAATAATTAAGATCAGGGCAGAAATTTATAACATAGCTATGAAGAAAATACAAAGAATCATTGAAACAAGGAACTTGTTCTTTGAAAAGATAAACAAGATTGACAAACTCTTAGCCAGACTAACCAAAAAAAAAAAAAAAATCCAAATTAGTAAGATTCGAGATGAAAAGGGAGCTATTGTGATTAATACCAATGAAATTTAGAAAATTATAAGGGCAAACCTTAAAAACATATATGCCACTAAAGTGGAAAATATAAAAGAAATGGATAAAGTTCTAGATACATAAAATCTACCAAAATTAAACTAACATGAGATAGGGAATTTAAACATTTCTACGACAAACAATAAGACTGAAGTAGTAATTCAAAAAGGTCTGCCAACTAAAAAATGTCCAGGCTCAGATGGATTTCACTGGTGAATTTTATCAGACCTTTAAAGACAAACTAACAACAATGCTTCTCAAACTCTTCCACAAAATAGGAAAGAAACAAATATTATCAAACTTCTTTTACATAGCCATTATTATCCTGCACCAAAACCAATAAAGGCACAACAACAAAAACAAAAAAGAAAATTGAAGACAACTTTCCCGGATGAACATACCTACAAAATATTTCAGCAAAACACTTGTAAACTGAGTACCGGAACACATGGAACAAGATCATTCATCATGACCAACTTGGCTTGATTCCAGAGTTGCACAAAGATTCAACATGTGCAAATTAATAAACATAGTGCATTATATAAACGGCCTCAAGGACAAAAATCACATGATCATTTCAATAAATAAAGAAAAGGTTTTCCACAAAATTCAGCATCTCTTTCTTCATAATATCCCTTCAGGGTAGATTCTTGGGTTCAGTTCAAAGGTGTGTTTGGGGGTGGCTCTGATTCTAGCCTAAAGGAATCCTGAAGAGGGTGTGGAAATAATGCTGGAGATACCTCATTTCAGGGTATCGTACAGAGCCATAGTGACAAAAAATAACTTGACACTGGCACAAAACAGACATGTAGGTCAGTGGAACAGAGTAGAAGTTCCAGATATAAACCCGTGTAGCTTCAGACACCTGATTTTTTTAAACTCATTAGAAAAAAAAGCCTTTTTAAACAAATGGTCCTTGTAAAACTGGATCTATGAAGATGACTAGAACTAGATCCTTATCTCTTTCCATGTACAAAAATGTGTAAGACCTAACACTGCTGGAGGACAAAGTAGGGAAGACACTTCAAGTTACAGGTATAATGAGAGAATGTAATGGGGGGATTATCATCAAAATACACTATGTACATATATCTGTAAGACACAACAGATTCTCCAACCAAGAACAGCTTAGGTTAAAGGGGGTATGCAAAGTTATTTGAGAGATTTTTTTTTTTTTGGTGTGCAAGCCCACTCTTTTCCAGAGAACAGTCTAAAAGTTTCCTGACCATGGGATTCTGACTTGGTTTTTAGTACAGATATGAGATCTTTCTCACTGAGTGTGATAGTTTGAATAGATGTCCCCCAATAGAATTTATTATAATTGTGTTTACTATAATTGTGAATTGTCTCCAGCCTTCTGGCTGGAGGAAGTGCCTGGCCTCCTGGGGTCTGGCTCTGAGGTATTTTTAAATTGGATGCAAAATACTAGGGATACATATGCAAAAGAGCAGCCAGGAACACAGATCTGGCAATCCTGCTGTTTTGTGAGTCAGAGTGTTACAGTGTGCTTGCTTGCTTCTGGGGGTGCTGGGCCTAGGTCTCTGCTTGGATCTGTGTAAGGGGGCCAGCCTTTCCTTAACTTCCCCTGGATCTGTTATTTCAATAAATACTTTCCTCCCCAAAATTGTGCCTGGTTTGGAGATTCATCCCAGCAGCGTGTGGCTGACTATGACAATGAGTGAGCCTCATGTTCAATCAGAGAATAATAGTTGGTTACCCGCAGAGGCTGTGTGCCACTATTGCACAGTGTGTACTTGTCCAGCTGGTTGATTTTGTAGTCTGCAGCATCCCTGCTTATTCATGCTGTTGGTGACCATTTCCTCCAGCAGCTCCTATATGTTTCTCCAGCCCTATGAGGGATAGCTGGGGGGTAGAGGGGATTTAGTTTTCCTTTTGGTTCTGCCATGGGATTCTGATGTCCTGTGACTGAAGCCTGTGGTATCTTCAGCAATTGTGCCTTACCTTTTAGCTCTGGTGGATAATCAAGTGTTTTGGCCTACATTGATTTTGGTACCTCATGGGTCTCTCTGACTAACAAGCTCACTGTGGGGAGTAACTGAATTCTGGGCCTGGAATGTACTGGCCAGAGTCCATAGTTTTAAGGTTAAAATTTTTCTACCTTCTGTACAGACTGTCTCCCTTCCTCCTTTATTGGTGGTTATATTTTGTACAATGCTAGTCAGAATGAGGTGTTTTTTTTTTAAATGGAATTGATTCCTGTTTTCTTAACTTTAGTATAATTCCCCCCCATCCTACTTCCTATCCCTCCAAACACCTCCCACTCCTGATATTTTGTCCCTCCCCTAACCCTTCAGGTAACTTCTCTTCTCCTCACTCCCTATTTCTTCTCTTTACAGGTCTCTTTCTAGCTTTATGCATATGTTCCTGGTGCTTACTATTTGTACTCATCTCCAATTGATTCCAGTTAGGAACCACAGATGAGAGAGTACATGCGGCATTTGTCATTCTGAGCCTCTGTGATCTTGCTTAGCATGGTTTTTTTCCCCAAGTACCTCCATTTTCCTGCAAATTTGATTGCTTCATTTTTCCTTACTGCTGAGTAGAATTTTACTGTGTATACATGAAAACTGTCAATAATAAGTTAAAAGACCAAATAGGTAAAGGACTTCCTGAGTAGGACTTTGGTTGCTCAGGAAATAAGGCCAACAATTGTTTGAATATAAAGGACCTCATTGCCTCAGGTATTTTTGTTTAAGCTTCCTACTTAGTCTCCAGCAGCTGGGAGTGATCGTGAGTCCTGCCTGAGGCGTGTGTTCAGAGTCAGCTCATGCTTGCTGGTGCTGACTATTGTTCCTCTTTGCTGTGGATGTACGATGAAGTAAGCCAGCTTCCCCTGGAATTTGTAAGCCCGAAATAAACCCTTTCCTCCCACAAGCTACTTCTGGTTGGGTGTTTATCCCAGCAATGAGAAGGTAACTGCAACAGGAAAATTGGTATCAGACGTGGGGTCATTGCTGTGATGAATTTGGCCATGTGGTTTTTGATCTTTTGGAAAGCGTTTATTGGAGAAAGGATTTGGTACATTGGACTGGAGAATCTTTGCAGTGCTGTAATTAGAGCTTCATGGGCTATTTTGGCAATAGTTTGAAAATACTAAATGTAGAGGGGATTGTGGACTGTGAGGCTTGGCTTATGAAGTGTCAAAGGAGAAGAAAAAAACCTTTATTAGAACAAGAATATTGGTGGAAAGGCTGCATTCCACCCATGCCCTGAGAATTTAGAACAAAGTTCAGTTTAAAAGTAATGAAGTTGTATGCTGCGGATGTATAGAACAAAATCATATGAAAATGTAAGTTTATCAAAGGAAACATTAAAGGAAATTTAAAATTATAAGCACAAAGATTGGTTTTAGACTTAAGCTACAGTTATTATCACCATGAAAGGTGGGTCAACTGTTTTGCATTGGGACAATGATAAAAATGCCCCGAGGGTGAAACTTAATCCATGGTAGGCTCCTGCTGGTAAGAATGTGAATTTTTTTGAAAGGAGGAGGCTTGAAGGAATACTGGTGAAGGAATATCCTGTTCTTCAAGGTCAAGATTTATTCTCCCCTCTGAATTTTCAAATTTGGCTATGCTGCCCACTGGGTACTGGTTTTGGAAGCATGAAAGATGCAGGGAAGAGGATCATGAAGTATACTGGTTCCAGGAACTGCTGAGCTGTGGCAATGTGAAGTAGGGTTGAAATCTCTTATACGCAGCTATGAAGATGAACTGTGGGTTGCAATGGAGACTCAAGGAGTTTACAGGTGTCAGGACTGTGGGACAACTGCCAAGAAGAGCTGCAGGCTTGGGATGAAGTTTTTCTATGGCTGTGTGCAGTCCAGCTGGAGGGGTGGAATTGCTAACCCAGAGACTTCATCACTGGTTACAGATGTCAGACTTGGAACTGCAGATGTTTTACCTGACTGCTGGTTGTTGATTTTTCACTGGTCCAGTCTCTCCTTGTTATGCTGTCTTTTTGCAATGGAAATGTTTACTCTGTGCCATTGTGTGTTGGAAGTATAACACTTGTTTTTAGATTTTATAGGGCTCATGGTTAAGAGACAGTCTTGAGTCTCAGTTGAGACTTTAAACTTTTGAATAGTGTTAAAGTTGGTAATGACTATGGGGGACTTTTGAAGTTGGACTGAGTGCGTTTTACATTGTGAGATGATTAGGAGTCTAAGGGGGCCAGGGGTGAAATGTGGCAGTTTTAATGTAAATGGACCCATAGCCTCAGGTATTTTTGGTTAAGCTTCCTACTCAGTCTCTAGCAGGTGGAGCCCTACTGGAGAAGGTGTACCACTGGAAGCAATCTTGAGTCCACTCCTAGGTGTGTGTTCAGAGTCAACTCATGCTTGATGGTGCTGGCTGTTGTCTCTCTGCTGTGGATGGATGATGAATTAAGACAGCTTCTCTCACCATCATGAAGCTTCCCCTGAAATCTGTAAACATGAAATAAACCCTTTCCTCCCATAAGCTGCTTCTGGTTGGATGTTTATCCCAGCAATGAGAAAGTAAGTGCAATAGTCACCTAATAAAATTAAAAAGCTTCTGCACAACAAAGAAAACTGATAATCTAGTAAAGAGATAGCCTACAGAATGGGAGAAAGCTTCTCTAACTATATGTCTGACATACGATTAATATCTTCTAGTATATAAAAAGAACTCAAAAAGTAAACAAAAGAAGATGAAGAACCCAATCATAAAATGGGCTATAGAACTGAACAGAATATTCTTAAAATAAGAATTTTAATTAATTAATTTATTTATTTATTTGCAAGCAGAGAGATGAGAGAGTGAGAAAGGGGGAGAGAGAAAAAGAAAGAGAAGAAAGAGAGAGAGAGAGAAAGAGAGAGAGAGAAGATGGGCACACCAGGGCCTCCTGATGCTGCAAATGAACTCCAGATGTGTGCACCACTTTGTGAATCTGGCTCTATGTGGATACTGGGGAATTGAGCCTGGCTTGTTAGGCTTTTCAGGTAAGCACCTTAACTACTGAGCCATTTCTCTAGTCCTCCAGTAAGTATTTAAAAAAATACTTAAACATTGTCAGCATCAGGGAAACACAAATTAAAACTGCTTTGAAATTCCATCTCACCACAGTCAGAATGGCTATCACAGAGAAAACAAAGGCTAACAAATTTTGAGGATGATTTGGGAAAAGGGAGCATGGTCTTCTGGACATAACATGGCTGTTTTACTTATAAACTCAAGGCAACTATGGTTACCTACACAAGATCTGCACAAGCTTGGGTCAGTCAACATTCTATCATAGCTGGGGGAGGGGATCACAAAGTGCCACTTCTCCTTGAGGAGCTATTAGCAGTTATTGGTTTCTGGGTGTGGAGGAGATATTTTCCACAGTATAGCCACTGGTATGTAGCCCATGTTCTGGAATAACCCGCAACTCATTGTGTTAAAAAGACATGAAAGTAAGAGGGGACTCTGTGGGAACAGGAAGAGATTCAGTGAGAGTGGCATAGGGACCAGGGAGAGTAATGGGGTGAATATGGTCAAAGTACATTATATACATGTGTGAAGTTGTCAAAAAAGTAAATGCATTCAAATAAAAGAAGCCACATAAAGAAGTTAAAGTAACAATACCTGCTTCACCCATAGGACTAACCAAAATTTAAAAGAACCAACATATCAACATGGTGGGATTGTGAACTAACACTTCCACATATGTAGCTGGTAGAATTGTAAACTTTTAGAAATTTTTAGAAAACAATATGCCAACATCGACTGAAAGTAAAACCAGTACTGACTTTTCAACTTTGGTATTTTATTCTTGGGGATCTGTGCCAGAATAAGACAAACAACAAATAATATGCAAATATATAGTCAATGTGTTTATTATTATGCTGCCTTTTAGAAGCAAAAAAGTAAGCAAAATGAATGTCCATAAAAGTGGACTCTTTGGATAAGTTATTTTCCTTTATATTACAAAGTGTTGTCTAGGCTCTAAAGAGTGAAGTTAAACAATGGAAAAATACTTTGGAAGAGAGTTTAAAATCAATGATTATATTCCTCACTCAAATAAAAAAGTATTTAAATAAAAAAATCCAAGCAGAAGATAAAATAGTGTAGGATTGATCTGAAAAAATTCCCAAGAGAACAGCAAAGGGAAATAAAATATTGCATATATGAAAAAGCAACAGAAAGAATTGAAAGAAGAGTGAAAAGATTTGCTATGTATAGGTTTTCATGAGATTCTGGGAAGTGTTGAGACTGATGAGGCATTAATTTAAAAGCTGATGGCAAGAATATTTCAAAATTTAAGCAAGGTATTAATTTTTAAACTGTAACAGTGCATTAAGTTTGGAGTGGGCAATTAAAAGAACATCTTCCAACATGGGAAACGACTTAAATGCCAAAAGGAAGAAATTCTAGAGCAGGCAGAGGGAGCAGATTCCCTTCCCTCAGCAGGTTTCTCTCAACACAGCAGAGGTTAGAGGGCAAGGAGCTGGTATCTTCAAAGTGCCCAGGGAGTTTCAATGGAAGTTCTGTACACAGCTAGGTTATCACTTAGAATTGGGATAAAAAGACATTCCTCATATAGACAAGGATTGAGAGTGTTTACTTCTTGATTGATCCTTGCTGAATGAGCTGCCAAGGGGCGTGTTTTGTAAAGAAACCCTATTTTTTAAAAGAAGACCACAGTTCAGAATGTTTCAAATCTCGGATGGTTTTAAATATGAACAACAATAAAGTAGAAGGTCAATGTGAGATGGGCTGAGTACAAAGATCGGACTTGAATGCATTCCAAGGTCTTGGTATTTTCCAGAGGGATAATGAGCAATTTAAAATAGTTGCAAATCAAACAAAAAAGAAAGAAAGAAATAACCAGACATTGGTCTTTGGACACCATCATTATTTGTAGCATAACAGGTAACACAGATACTGAGTCCTTACTGTGTGCCAGGTGTCTCGTTTGTGCTGTTTCATCTGGTCTCACAGTGACCATATGGAAAAAGCAATGTTTTGAGAGGTAAGAAAACAGGAGTCTGTTTGCTTTTGTACCCAATCCTCAAACTAATGTACAGTGTTCGGTTGATAAATGTGGGCAAACCAAGCTGAGCTTAGGTTAAAATGCCTGGGTCCTATGTTGTAGAGTGATAACAGTGTTCTGATTCAGGCCTGTCAAAGCCCCTGCTGTGCTTTCTGTAGAGCCCTGCCCCTCCCCTGCTCTGGGCACATGTCTTTCTGGAAGTGTCAGACATTGCCCTTGCACTTCTTTGATGTGGAATGCATCCTCCCCTTTGGTCTTGGTCTGTGAGATTTGTTTTATTTGGATCTGATGATGCCCTGGCTATATTTTTCCATGTGTCATATGGACCAGCTGAGTGTCCACGATGTTGGTTTTGATTTGAACAAACCTGGGCTTTCTGTCTCCCACTTTTGGTGCTGCATTGTGTTGCTAGGAGATGCGGTAATAATTGTGCCACTGGAGCACATCTTCAGGAAAACCCTCTGGTACACATCTGTCTTTACCATCTGCTCAGGATGCTTTTGGACTGTGACCCCGCCATGCAGAGATACCCCACTGTGTTCTGGACTATGGATGTGAGAGCTTGTATTTTTTTTTTTCATTTTTAGTCAAGGAACTATCAATGAGAATTAGTGCCTGGGGTTGCTAATTATTTTGACCCATACTCTGAAGAAAAGGTGCCAAGAGTAGAGTACTGCTCTGCTAGGGATGTGTGTGTGTGTGTAATGTGCACACATCTATGCATTTAAGTATATGTATGAAACAGTTTCTTTTCTTTCTTTCTTTTTTTTTTTTTGCTGTTTGATTTTTGCTCCTTGGGTTTGTTTAATCATGCACTCTGCTGTTTGGTTTTCTGAATTGCCAGTTAGTTTCCGGCTGAAACAGTTAATTGGGTGGCCCTATTGTGACCTGGCTCAAATGAAGATTGAAAGAAGTTCTGAGCATGTTTGGCTTCCCACACACTGTCATCATTCTTCTGAGGATTTTTTCTTGGTGCATTCGGGAAGACCTGAGACCAAATTCATCCTAGCTGAGTTCCTTAGTGAAATTACCAGAGCCAGCAGGCCTGGGGACAGATGGTGTGGTGAAGACAAACAAAGGCTCTTGGCTGCTGATGACGGAAGCCGTGAGCTCCTCCAGCCTCTGCTTCCCCACAAGGGTGCTGGCTGCAGCTCCCAGCATGGCCTTAGCATTGAGTGCTGTTGAGGCTTTGTGACTCAGGCAGAGCCTCTTGACTTCCCAGGGGTCTAGTGGAGGATCTGCTGGTACCATTCTGAGGGAGACAGCTGAGGTACATGGAAGCAGCCTTCACCAGGCCATGGGAAGCTGGATATGGGCTTTCATTCAATCAGCCATGTCAGATGTGGTCTTGGCAAGGCTGTTGGTCCTTGGCTAAACCAGTTGGAAGCTGATGGTATTTACTTCCTCATGGTAAAGAATGAAAGGATGCAGGCGGGAAGCTTTGCAAACCTTAAGACAATACTCTCAGTGCTCGAAGGATGGATTTTGGAAAGTTAAAGGCCCTTGCTGTGCCATATTTCAGTGCCAGGAATGACAAGAGCTTTCAATAAATATTAATTAATGATGAGGCAGAGAGGCTTTTTGACTCTGTGGAAGCCAGTGCTTTATAAATTAAGTGCATGCACTCATTTGTCATTCATTGGGCAAATATTTATTGAGTGCCTACTAAATGCTGGACACCAGGAATAAAGCAGTGAATGAGACAGGTGACACTGTGATTAATGTTTTCTCGGCCATCCACAGGATTAGAAGACATAGGTATGCTGTTTTCATAGTAAGATTTGCTTAGTAGAAAGAGTTGTTCTTTTGGCTGATGGTGTATTTATCCATCCTGCTTTTTTGGTGTTGGAATGTCTTTTCTCTTTGTGTGGTAGTAGATGGTAGCTGATATTTGAAAATTTCTTACATAGTAAAATAAGAAGAGGTGTTGCTAGTTCTTGAAATCCCAAAGCTGAGGAACTGCTGATCCAAGTCTCCCACCCAGTGTGAATTTGGCCTTTGCTTAAAGAGGCATCTAGTTTCCAGGTGATAATTTCAGGGATGAGGACCTCACTGTCTTCAGCAAGCAGCTGCTCCAGTTTTTTTCAAAAGTATTTTTATTTTCAAGGAGAGAGAGAGAGAGAGAGAGAGAGAGAGAGAGAGAGAGAGAGAGAGAGAGAGAGAGAGAGAGAGAGAGAGAGAGAGAGAGAATGGGTGCACCAGGGCTTCCAGCCAGCACAAATGAATTTTAGACACATGCGCCACTTTACGTGGGTACTGGAGAATCGAACCCAGGTTGTTAGGATTTGCAGGCAAGTGCCTTAACCATTGAGCAATCTCTCCAGCCCTCCAGTTTTAAATAGCATTTCTTTTTTGAATGCTCTTTTTGTAAAAAAAAATTAATCAATTTATTTATTTGTATGTGTGTGTATGTGTATGGGTACACCAGGGCCTCTTGCCTCTGCAGCTGATCACTAGATATGTGTCTGGCTTACATGGGCAGCTTCAGAATTGAATTCAAGTCAGCAGACTTTCAAGCAAGTGCTTTTAACTGCTGAACCATTTTCTAAGCCCTGAATGTTCTTTCTTATATCAACTAGGAATCTGCCACATCCTATAGCTTCTGCTCATTAGTCCTTCCGCTGTTTCTGTATTTGGAACAGACAGAATCCATTTCTCCATTTTCTTCAGCTTTCAGCTTCTTGAGGCAGCGACCATTTTGTTTTTTTAAATTTTTTTCATGCATAGCCTTTTATCACTTTTTCTTTTTATTATTTATTTACTTATTTTGCAAGTAGAGAAAGAGAATGGGCATGCCATTCTCCAGCCACTGCAAACAAAGTCCAGATACATGCACCACTTTGTCTATTTGGCTTTCCTTGGGTACTAGGGAATTGAGCCCAGGTTGTTAGGCTTTGCTGAAAAGTGTCTTAACCACGGAGAAATCTCTCCAGCCCCTACCATTTTCTTTCTAAGCATGTTTTCTAGCTTCTCTCCCCTCTTTCCTTACCCAAATTCTTTCATGGCCTTCTCCTTCTCCTTCCTTCTCACCCTCCTGCTCCTCTTCTGGTCCTCTATGCTCACTGGTCCTGTTGATGGCTGTTGCCTGCAAGGTACCAGGCTTCAGCTGTGGGCTGCCTTATGCCAAGTGCCCAGCCTGCTTCTTCCTTTATTCTAGGCTTTGGGTACAGAAAAAGGAAGCAAAATGGTTATTTTCCTCTTGGGCAGAAGAGCTGTACTATTGACTCATTTGAGTTGGAATCTTCTAAGCCCTAGAGTCCCTGTTGCATACATTGTGGACAAGCCAGTATTTCTTCTGCCCTCTGTTTGGGCAGTGTGACTTTCTCCTCCAAACCAGGCCTTCATGAGTGCATACCTAGCCTACTTCATCTTGTCAGCTTGGGCCATGGTTTCATCATGTTGAGGTCATTTGAATCTTGATTCAACCTTCCAGCTTACTAGCTGTTTAGATTTGTGTCAGAAGCATAGTTGACAATTTTTTCTTCAAAAATTTAATTCACTATTTGTTGTGTGACTTGGTCCTCTGAGAAAAACAACTGTCATCCAAAGCAGCTGCAATTGCTCACCAGAGACTGTAAATGGTGCCAGTTCCCCTATGGAAGGAAGGGGTGGGGCCATCAGATCCTCACTGTGCAAGTGGTATGCAGTGACACAGGAGGTCTCATGGTTTCAGAGAGGTAGATCATGTAGAGGGTAGAAGATCAAGGGATGGGGAGCACCAATGGAGAGATTAATGTCCCTACTGGGAAGAGAGTTTTCGATGCTATGGCTACTTTGAAAATATTCACACTCTTGTAAGTAACTCCTCAAATATGCTCTGTGAGCAAGCCCAATAAACTCACTGGTCCATCAGGGGGAACTTTGGTGGAATTGGACTTTAGACAAGATTGGACGCATTCAGGGTGGCATGCTGTAAACAAGGAATTGGACTTTAGTGTCTTGGGGGTGCCCTGTCTGTGGGGAGTAAGTGCTTATCAGCATCTCCCCAGAAAAAGAGTTCACACAACAGTGTTAAAAGGAGAGAATCAAAATTAGAGAGCTCTGGGTCACATCAGCAGAGACCTTCCAAGTTCAAGTACATCCGTGACTCAGTGCCCTGGTGCTTGTGCCACAGAGTTGGTGCATCTGTGAATGCCTGTAGCTGTTATCAGAGTGTCATGTGTCAGCTGACACCAGATCCACCTGAGTGACTTGTCACTGCTGGTGTTGGGCATTCTGTTCCTGACTCTCCTGCTTGCCATCATCTGGGTGATGGAAGTTTCGTCCATTGTTGAATCTCCATGGTGAAATGAAGACTTTCGGGTTTAATATTGCAGCCCACATTCCCTTCTCCAGTTCACATCTTTCTTAATGGCTTACTGGACAGTCCAGAATGCTTCTAGTCAATCTCCTCACCCCTGAAAACTCTTCTCTTTCTGGGAATACTAATTCATTAAGCTCTTACCATACTGGTCATGACAGAATCCTGGGAGCTATTCTTAACATTTTTATTTTCCTCTCATTGCACAGGTAGTTACATTTGGTCTTAGAGATTCTCCTTCCTTGTTCCATGTAACCCACCCTAAGGCTCAGATCTGCCATGCCTATACAGCTGTTAAGAGCCTTCTGGTTTCCAATTAACCTAGACTGAGTGCTCATTAATTTCCCTTCTCAGCAATATTTTATGACTCTGTGTCTGTGGCATTGTTTGATTTAATGGTTTTGTGATCTTAGAAGGAGAGGGAAAGAGGTACTTGGATGGCGATTAGACTTTATTCCCCTAGGCATTCTAAACCATCTGATTTTAAAGCCACCCTGGGTGACTTTCACTGTGACTGCTTGCTTGGTTCTCTGTCTGTTTCTCTTGCCCTGCACTCATCAGGAAAGGATACTAGCTGCAATAAGAAGCTCCCAGATCTCACTGGCTTCCCACAAGAAAAGTTTATTTTTCTCAGTTATGTCACAGCCTGAGAAAGTTATTCCTCATCTGGTGTTCTTTCACATGGTGACTCAGTGACCCTGGTCACTTTCATCCTGTAGCTCTGCCCTTTTAGATGTTCAGAGTCTTCGCCACTGGCTGAGGTACAGACAGGGAAAGGATCACAGAGATGGGTTGGGGAGGGTCTTGGGTTTGGCCCAGATGTTGCTCTCTGCTCACATTTCACTGGCCAGAATGCTGCTGTATGACCACTTCCAACTCCAGCAGACGGACAGTGTGGGCCCAGCTGACTCTGGAACATGAGTGTGAAAGTCTGCTATTGCAGTGCCCTGGGCTCCCAGACTGCATTCCTGCGCCTCTCACCCAGCTTTCCTCTGGGCTCCAAATCCTGTGTGTTTGGTCTTTGCTTGTTGTTTCTGTTCTCGGAAATAGTACCCTTGGCTGGGCTGGGGATTGGAGGAAGGAGGGTACCTATAAGTCCCTACCTATAAGCTAGGGTGAGCTAGCTCTGAGCAAGGTTCAAGCACACTTTCCATTGTCATGCTGCTTGGTATGAGGGCAAGTCAGTCCTTCTGTGCCTCAGGCTTTTCATCTGTGCAATGGCTTAATAATAATTCTGTAATAGTCACCTCTCATTGCTGTAACAAAACACCAGGCCAGAAACAGTTTATGGAAGGAAAGGGATTATTTCTGGCTTATAATTTTGAGTGGAAGTTTCATCATAGAACAGATAGTCAAGCATCACATCTTCTCATATAAGAAGGGAGGAAGACACGAGACAGTGAGCTCAGTGTGGCAGGTGGAGCTGGGCTAGAACACCCAAGGTCTGCCCACAGTGACACACTTCCTCCAGCAAAGCTTCACCTACCAAAGACTTAATCAGCTGCATGATGCTATGAGGGAATGTTTTCCATTCAAACCACCACAAATGCCCACCTTATGAGGTTCAAATAGATGAATACACACACAATTGTGAGAACAGGATTGGTTTATAGCAATGTCTGTAAATTTTAGCTTGTATTCTTAGCAAGAACTTTAGAAAGATGCCCTGTTTCAGATAGATTCTCCATTATTGGTTCCTGCCTGCTGAATAATGTCATGTTGGCATTTCAAGGGTTTGGCAGTCCAAAAGAGCAGGACCTTCTGCTGTCCACAAGTGGCTGAGTTATGTGCAGAGAAGCCAGCTTTTCGGTTGGTGCAATTTAGTTGAAGTGGTTATTTTATGTAGTTGCAGGGTTGAGGAGGCCTCAGTGGCTCTGTAACACCAGGCCGACTTGGGGCTGGTGCTCAGCTAGTATCAGTGACTTAGGACAAGGCCAAATGCACAGCCTGTGCTACAGACCTACATTCTCACTTCTGGGAATCTGCTGGGCTGAGACATCACACTTCTAGAGTTGAATCACACTGAAGCTGTTCCCTGTTCCTGGTGAGTTATCCTGTCTTACTTTGGGTCCCATGCTCTTGGGGTTAACTTGCTTAATACCTGTTAGTCTGGGAAGGTGCTGGAGGATGGTATAGTGTACACACACGCAGTAATGACACTGTGCCATGGGCAAGCTGATCAGGTTCCATGTGCCCTCAGCCCCTCTTCATCACCCTGGCTTGGGGTCAGGCACGGTGAAGGTTGGAGACTGGTGTTTTTGGACAAATGGGATTCTTTTAGAGGAAGCAAAGGTCATACTTTTGAAAAATTGAATTCAGTCAATGTTCATTGAGGTCTGCCTCGTGTAAGGTGTGTGCCATGTGAGGTACTTGGAGTGGTGAGACATAGTGGTACAGAATACTTAGCATAAACTTGATCATCTAAGTCATTTTAAGTATAAGTAGTGTTAACTATATTCAAATTGGTGGGAAAAACTAGAACTCTGTCCCATTAAACAACTCTTTCCGCCCCTTGGAGCCCCTGGAACCTCTATATTCCTTTCTGTTTCTCAGGGGGTGATTATGGTAGGTACATCACAGTCTTAGTCTTTTTTTGTGACTGGCTTGTTTCACTTACTGTAAGGTCCTCAGTTCATCTATGTCATAGCATCACCAGTGTTTCATTGCTATTAAAATAGAACAATATTCTCTTGGGTGCATGTAACTTCATGTTGTTGTTTGCTCTTTCGTTGATGGACATTTGGATTGTTTTCACTTCTTAGCTCTCAGGTGAACATGGGGGTGCACGTATCTCTTTTGAGTCCCTGCTTTCAGTTCTTTTGGATTCATATCCAGCCATGAGATTGCTGGATCATAGAGTAACTCTATTTTTAATTTTTTTTGAGAAACTGCCATATATTTTCCAAAGCATCTGTACCACTTCATATTCTCACCAACACTGCACAAAGTTTCCAATTTCTCCACAGTCTCTCCAACACTTGTTTTCTGTCTTTTGGTAATAGCATCCACCCTAATGGGTACGAGGTAGTAGTTTTGATTTGTATTTCTCTGTGATATTGGCCATTTGTATATTTGGAGAAATGCCCTTTTAAAAGAAAGTTTTTTATTTTTTTTGCATTCTTAGGGATCTGCCAAGAGCCTCTTGTGTGTTCAGCATGTGCTCTACAACTTAGCTGTGCCCCAGCTCCTTTTAATCAATACTGGGAAACTTTGTCTTCCACGTTTTCTCCGTCAGGAATGGCCAGCTCAACTCAGTCTTAGAAGCAGAAACGGGGCAAGTGCTTTCTGCTCAAAAGTACTTGAAGGATGGGGTACTCAATTCTACTGGTTATGTAATCAGTGTCCCCTTAAGATGGGACTCTGTGTCACCATGCTGCTTTTCAGTTTGTGATGACTTTACACAAATGAGGTGTAGGGTGTCTTGTTTCCCATCGCTTTTGTAACAAATTACCACAGACTTCGTATTTTAAATAACATAATATTACCTTCCATGTCTGAAGGGCAGATGTCTCACATGGGTCTGCAGGGCCACATTCTTTCTGTAGGGAGCTGTAGGGAAGAGTCAGATTCCTCCCCTTTCCAGCCTCTAGAGGCTGCCCCTTTCTGTCTCCAGGCCAGCACTGTAGCATCTTCTCCCTGCTTTCCTGTCCCCAGTAAGGACTCAAGTGGTTGTATCAGGTCAGGGACCAGGACATGGACATCTTTGAGGTTTGGGGTCATTACTCAATCTACAACACTGGGTCTCTGCTTGGTAGGATCTGTACCAAGCACCTTCTAGACTCAGGCTTCACTGTGGGTTCATGGCCCTGGAGCCGTGGGCTTGGGTATGACTTGCCTTTGGACTTACTGAAAACTATGGCACAAGGCTTGCTTCCCCTGTACTCAGTGTCCTTACCCCCAAAGGTCGATGATGGCAGTGGCGAATGCTCTCTGGGGCTCTCTCTGCTGTGCCATGCAGAGTCTTCCCCTCGTCTACCACTTCTCTCACTGAGCATCTTCATGAGCCTTTATCAGTTCATGCCTGTCTTCAGGTCCTGCATCAAGTTCCTTAGATCAAATGGGCACACTCTGTAAGCCCAACTGGGTTATATGTAATTTGTGGAGTGCCTCTGTATGAAATTTCAATTATCCCGTAGTTCATGCCTGATAACTAAAATATTTGTAAACTGCTGGCCAGATGGAAATGTCCCTCCCTGTAACTTGGATGGCCTGTAATCCATCTTGTGTGGAGACTAGTGATACAGGATTTTGGGGTTAAGGAGGAGTCCCTCAAATTTATAACCCCAATATTGGGTCCTGTCCTATTTTTAAGAATCGATAAAAATGGACCCAAGAAAGATAAATAATGAATTATTGAATTTAGGGAGAAATCAGAAATTATGTGGTTTATTTAAGGGAAATTTGGATCTAGTAAGAAGTCTAGAGTAGTGTCACAAGCATGTGGAAAATAAGAAACATGCATTGTTGTGGAAAACACAGCATAGTCCATAAGATTCATTTAAGAGAAATTGAAGTTTTTTAGGGAAAGACTGGAGTGAAGCCACAAACACATGGAATATAGAGCCTAGGAGATTGTGTAGGGAGATTTAAAAGAAACACACACTTGTGTGTGGAAGGCACAACATCTATTTTGAGCTTCCCTATGGAAGAAAGGTAAAAGTAAGTGGTGATAGTTTGATAATAGGAGAGAGTTTAGAGAAATTACACAGAGGAGATGCCCATGTGGTCAATAAAGAGTGTAAGGGAAAATATGCACCTGGTAGATTCAGAGATTGGAGAAAAATCATACATGTAATTGAAGTGAGTAGCTACCCCAAGGCATAAAGCAGAGACAAAAAGAAAATTATAGGATGTCATGGTTTGATCCAGTTGTCCCCCACAAACAAATGAATATGTTCTGAATGATTGATCTTCAGCTGATGGCAGTCCGGGAATTAGAACCTCGCTGAAGCTGTGTTGTTGTGGTTGGGCTTATGGGGTTTTTAAACCAGCTTCCCCTTTCCAGTGTTTGGCACACTTTCCTGCCACTGTTTGCAGTGCTGTGGCAGAGGTGATGTCCACCCCTCTGCTCCTGCCATCATTTTCCCTGCCATGATGGAGTCTCCCCTAGAGTCCATAAGCCAAACAAACCCATTCCTCCACAAGCCACTTTTGTTTGGGTTCTTTCTGTACAGCAACTAGAAAGCTGACGACAGCAGTTTTTGGTATCAGGAGTGGGGTCATCTGTTGCTGCTAGAACCCTGATCTTGTGGCTTGGCCTTTTGGAAGTATTCTGCAGGAGGAATGTGGAAGGATTTGAAACCTCATCCTAAGAGATGCTTTGCAGTACTGTAAGTATAGCTTGATGGAACATTTTGGTCAGAGTTGAAAGATCTGAATGAAGTAAGAACTATGGACTGTGAGATTTGACTTATGAGGGTGAGAAAGAACTTTGTCAGGACTATGCTAGAGTAGTTTGCATGAGAGGCTTGCTGCATTCTGCCTGCCTATGTCCTGGGAGCCTGTGCAGGGTTGTTTTACAGAAAGATGGGTTGTTGTGAGCAGATGGAAATGGCACAGAAAAAAAAATAGATCTTTGGGCCGAACCTATTGCCCATTAACCTGCAATTGCTTGAGAGATTATAACCATTGAGATTGGGCCAGCTGTTCTGCATTGGAACAACAGGAAGAATGTGGACTCTTTGAAGTAAGTGGCCTGAATGCTTTGTTCCCCCCTGGATTAACAAATTGGTAGCCCACCTGGTTCTGTGGAGTATAGCAAATGCAAGAAGAGAGGGTCATTGCATTTGCAACACAGTTTTGTTTTTGAAAAATGGCCATCAGCAATGTGAAGCAGGTGTGCTAGATTGCTTGCATGAAGACCTGATGGAATCATGAGGATGAACTGTGGGTTGCAATGGAGACTCAACAAGGTGCCAGGACTATGGATGGCTGCCAAGGCAAGCTGCCAGCACCGAATGAAGTTTTCCCGGACTGTGAGTAGCTGAGCTGGAGGGGCAGAATCAAATCTCCAAGAGACTTGTTCAAATGCAGGATCATTGAACTTGGAGTTAGAGATTGTTGGTACCCTGCTTGTTTTAAATCTTTTATTGGTTCAATCTGTTTTTGCCATACCTCATGTTTTGCATTGTGAATGTTCTGTGCCATTATGGGTTTATTTTTTGGTATTATGGCTCAGTTGAAAACTATGGGGATTTAGGAGTTAAGCTGAACACATTGTATTTACATCACATATGATTATTAATTTGTGGGAGCCAGGGGCGGACTGTCATGGCTTGATCCAGATGTCCCCACAAACAAATGAATGTGTTCTGATTGATCGATCCTCAGCTGATGGCAGTTTGGGTTTTATAACCTCTCTGGAGCTATGTTGTCAGGGGCAGGCTTGTGAGGTTATAAGCTAGCTTCCCCTTGCCAGTGTTTGGCACACCTTCCTGCCATTGTTTGTAGTGCTGTGGTGGAGGTGATGTCCACCCCTCTGCTCATGCCATCGTTTTCCCTGCCATGATGGAGTCTCCTCTCGAGTCCATAAGTCAAATAAACCCATTCCTCCACAAGCCGCTTTTGCTTGGGTTCTTTCTGTGCAGCAACTAGAAAGCTGACTCCAACACAGGCCAAGAAACAGTGCTCTGCTCTCCTTATATGTATCCAATTAGAGGTCACAGGGCAGAGAGAAGAGAGAGAGAGAGAGAGAGAGAGAGAGAGAGAGAGAGAGAGAGAGAGAGAGAAATAGTATGGACAAGCCTTTATAGTCGATTGAAAATGGATTCTTACATCAGATTCAGGTATGTGAGGGGAAGACCTGATTGGTTTGTAGATTTAAAGGGAATTGCAACAGCTTACTGACACACAGTAGCTCTGGGGTTAAGGGAGAGACCCTGTCTTAAGGAAATAGGCTAATAATGAGCCTCTGCATGCACATTCATGGGACACATCTGCACATATAGCACATAACATGCTCTCTCTCTCTCTCTCTCTCTCTGGTTGGTCCATGCCTAAACCATGGCCCTTGGGATTGGGGTGTCGGATCCTTGGATGGTGAGGAGGGAGCAGCTCAGTTACCGAGGCACTGAGTCATTCTGGAGAGCGGATGGTCCCAAGCTTTGTTCAGCCAAGCCCAGCTGACTACAGCTAACCTTCCTGTCAATCTGGCCTTGGCTGCTTTGGTTTCAGATTAAAATTTAGTCACAGACTGAAAGATCAAGGTCTCTGGCTGGGTGGCCATGTGTGTGTTTGTATGTGACAGTGCAGCTGTGATGGTAGGCCTTCCCAGTAGGCCATGGCTGCCTGAGCCGGGGACTATCTTGCACAGCTTTTTCTACCACAGTTCCTATGCTGAGTGTCTGAGAAGCACATACTGGACAGTTAAACATGGCAAAGGCCATGAGCTACACTGACAAGTGGCAATGTTCGGTGCTTCTGTGTCCCTCACTGGTGATACATGTGTTTGTATATGTACATCTGCCTATGTGGGCATGTATTCAAAGGTAACTCTGTGGTGATGGGAGGGATCTGCCTCCCCGTTCCCTTTCCTATGACATAGGCAGCTGCTCCCCATTCCCTGGGGGGATCCTTATACACAGCTCTGTGATCACTGACCTGTGGGCAATACTGTGGGTAGTAGATGGAGTTTCCTAACTCTTTGGTTCCATCCTGAGTGCATTGCCCAGGTCCACACTTTCTTAAGGCAGCCTACCTCTTTGTTATGTGCTAAGCACACTGTCTTCTGGATCACTGGAACCAAGCCGTGGTGAGTCCTCTGTGCTTTGTCCTGAAAGGAAAGATTCCTTCAGCCACGTGTTGTGTACAGAGGAGGCAATTCTGACTCCCATGGGTCATGTTCCTGAAGGAACCACCAGGGAGGGCCAGGGAGCACCCACAAATCAGTGCTGTTTAAAGCAGTGAGCAGTGGAAGTGCAGGTGTTGTCCTTCACTCTCAAGGAGTCCTGTGCTTCAGGACACCTCCCAGGAAGTACCTGCTAGACTCAGCAGGGACTTTGCAAAGTCAAGTATACATCAGCATTCAAAGGACTTGATAGGTGGGAGTGAGTGAAGGGCCTCCAGATCCATCTGGGAGGCTGATTTCCTTTGACAGCATATTCTAAACTCTAAGCTTCTCCACCGCCACCCCACACTGGAATTCTAGAATCTGGGACCTTAGAGCTCATTTCTTAAACTCCCTCCATTTACAGAGAGGATGACTTAGCAGAGGGGAGGGGGAAGATGACCTTGCTTCAGGGTCACACAAGCTAGAAGCCTGAGGAAGAGTATCTAGCTGTACTCAAGTGACTCCAGAGGGAGTGCCACCTAGTGGGGATGGCTGAAACCATGTGTGCCTCAGTGAAAATGTGAGTTGGAAGTTAAACTGGACCTGGTCCTTGTTGGGTCCAAAGGCCTTCCTAAGCTCAGGCCTTCTCTGAGCTTTTCCTCATTCCTGGAGCCCCAGAATCTGATCATCCACCTTTACAATCACAGAGTAATACCAACCAGTGACCTGCAGCAACCTTGGAAGACACTGAACTATAAGGGCGGACAGTGTCTTAAAACTCTTTAACAATGTGCCTGGGCTGCAGGCTTGCAGGCCATCAGGGCTCACATGATTCTCACCTGTGCCTTTAACCACTAGGCATGCTGTGCTACCTTCCCTTTGCAGAGGTGGCTGCCATTGTCATTTGTAGTTTTGTCCTGCTGGAAGTCATAGTTTCCACATCCCACATGCTACCTGTCTGCTATTTCTTTTGCTGTCTTCATAGAACAAAGCCAGATCCAATTTGTTTTAAAGGGTATAACCCTCCTGATTAACATAGCGATGTAGTCAGAGGAAAGGAACAGAAATGGACAGAGTTACAGGTGGAAGAGTTTTACATTACAGGTTTCTGCACTGTGAGTTTTGAGATGAAGAGCCGTGGTGTCATTGGATTTCTACTTTCATCTTAAAAGCAGCCTCTTCACCTCTCCCCTCTTGCTGCCTTTTAACTTGGAATTCCCAAGCAGTTGAGCCTGAGAAGCACTGGGTAGCCCTTGACCTAAGTTGGCGACTGGAATCTCAAAGGACCTTCTATTTGATGGTTTCCATTGCCCCAAGCCTGGGCCACACCCAAGGGTGAAGCTATCAGATACTTCCTTAGTCTTCCAAGGAGAAAGGGATGTTGGAGGAGAGGGGCCAGATATGACTGGATCCAGAAAGTATCTGAAAAACGAAAGAAGAGAGGGCAGCCCAGGTCTAGAAAGGAGAGGAGACATGTGTGTATGAGCAGCATGAGAGTACACTAGAGTTTCCTGGGCTGTGGTGCATTAGTTACTTTCTTGGACAAGAAACAACTTAAGGAAGGGAAGATTTATTTTGAGGGGATAGTCCCTTTAGCAGGGAAGGCATGGCAGCAGGAGATTGAAGCCGCTGTTACATTCGGTCCACAATCTAGAAGCAGAAAGAGAGATGAGTTCTGCTGCTCAGCTTGCTTGCTTTCTCCTTGTTGTACAGCCCAGGGCAGGTCCTCCCACATTGAAGGTGTATATTCATTTAATATAATCTAGGTAATTCCTCACAGACATGCTCAGATATTTGCTTCCATTATGATTCTAAATCCTGTCAAATTGACAACCAGAGATCAACCATCACACATAGCATCCACCAGACCATGGGTTTAGGATGCCAGAGAAGTTGGAGTGGAGGAGACACTAGCCTGGGTCTCACCAGACAGGGCCACATGTGTTTCTCTGCCTCAGTACACTCTCAGCAATGGCAGTGATGTTTGTTTCCTGGTTTCTGACTTAACTGTTAAAGTGCTGAGCTTATTGGGCATTTATTCTATTATTATTATTTTATTAGTTATTATTATAGAACTTTAATACAGGAAGATAGTGATTTGATTGTATTCTTCTTTTGTATCTGATGTGGGCCAGCCAGAGCTGCAAAGTGACTGCATTGTGGCCTGTACCAAAGGTGCCTTTGGGCAAGACTGAAGCTAGGTGGGTGCAGGTTTGGTCTGACTGTTTAGATCTCCTGCATCTCCCAGCCGAGGCTCTAATGCCTGCTGTTTAATGGTGCTTGAGGAAACGAGGTGTATTTGGTTGGACATGAGTCTGGTTTTACTCAGTTGTGAAGGCATGTTTGTGCATCTGCATGTGTGATTTATTTGATATTTGGAAACAATTTATGAGCAGAATTCTTTGCATCCTTCTCTGGGCCTGTGTTAGTACTAAGAGCTCTGATGAAGTGCTCATGGAGGGCAGAGACTGGACCTGCCCCTCATCTCCCTTCCCCACTGGTCTAAATTCTCCTGTCATCCCTACCAGAAGGATGGATGGCTTGGGTGTCTTAGAAACTGCAAGCCTCCATCTTCTTGTTTCCTTTTCCCAAGGACAGTTCCATCCTTACATTTCCTTCCTCAGGATGTCCTGCCAGCCCCCTGAGTGCAACACTTATCCTCTTTGGCTTAAAAAATGTTATTTTGGTTATGGTAAAATATATACATATGACATAAGAGTTACAATTGTAATCTTGTTTCTTTTTTTTGAGAGAGAGAGAGAGAGAGAGAGAGAGAGAGAGAGAGAGAGAGAGAGAGAGTGTTTTGCTGTATAATCCAGACTGGCCTTGATCTTGTAGCTCTCCTGCTTCAGCCTCCTGAGTTTTGGGATTACCTGGCATGTACCACTGTGTTTAGCCCTTTAAAAATGTACAATTCAGTGACTTCATCATGTTGTGTAAGTTGTTACAATTTATCTCCAGAATATTTTCTTCTCAAGACACAACTCTATGTGTTAATTTTCCATTTATCCCTACCCTCCAGCCCTGACAACTTTCTGCACTCTAGACTATTCTAGGTACCTCAGAAGTGGAATCCTACAATGTGCATCTTAGTATATCTGACTTATTTCCCTTAGCATAATATTTTCCTTCATGGCGTAGTGTGTGTCAGATCTCCTTCCTTTTTAAGACTGAATAATATTTCAGTGTGTGCTGCATGCTGTTTGCCCACTTAACCATTGCTGAACATATGGGTCAAGCTCTTTTTTTGTCTTTTGTGCATAATGTTATTATGAACACTGGTGCTCAAGTATCTGTTGGGGTGCTTGTCTTTAATAATTTTTGGTATATGCCCAAAGTGGAATTGCTGAATCATAAGCTAATTGATATGTAAATTTTAAGAAATAAAATTCATTTTTAATCTCTGGAGAAAAAAAACCCAAAATAAGCAAACTGGAAATCTTGGTAGGTGGATAATTAAAAGCAAACAAAGCCAAACTATCTGAGAGTTAGTAAGTACAGTTCCAGATCCTGGGAGCATGTGTTCTAACTTGGGAGATTAACCATCCTTGGTCTTAGAACATCTAGCAGCAGATGATAGGTTTGTCTCTGAGCTTCTTCCCTCTGTGACCTGATGTGCCTCTTCCCACCATTTTCCTGGTTCAGCAAGGAAGAAAGGCAGTGGAGTACCATATATAACTTGGTGACAGCCACCTGTATAATTTGTGTTATTTTTGGATGGGGCCTTGGAGCATTTTTTATTATTCACAGCACTTCCCTGCTGTTCTCAACCAGTTATTAAATATTGATTTGGATAGTTGCTTTAAACCCTGAAGTCCTTGAGGCCATGGTAAGGTCATCTTTATATCCCTAGCACCTAGGACAGAGCCTGGCTTCCAGTACATGCTCAGTGGCTAGGACAGAATTGAATATGTGATTTGGGAGGGGGGGAACTTCCATGCTTTCCACAGTGGTTGCACCATTTCACAAGTTTACAAGTCGTGTATGATGCTTCTGGCTTTCCACTGTTGATAATAGAAAACCTAGTGGAGGTGCACTTCCTCTGGCTTCCCAGGTGAGCTCAAGATAGAAATAATGAAGTGTGAGGGAAGGAGTGCTCCTGAAGATGAGGAAAGGAGAGCTCAGGAGGAAACTTGTGTGAGTGAGCACAGAGCAGAGGAGGAGTGGGATTAGATTCAGTGTTCTAGGCTTCTGGCCTCAGGTTTTTCCATCAAATTTAGGGAAGAGTCTAGACAGCCCCAAATCTATACAGATCTTATTATTCACCAAGCAGTGGTAGCCTCAGGGGAGGCTCATGTATGTTTTTGTTGCTTTCCACCTTCATGTTTGCCTGCTGTCTGGAAGAGATTTGGGATGAGGGTTAATGAGATGATGTGTTTGGCTATTGTAAACGAAAGAAGCATTATGCTTTGCACAAAGCATTGTTATTAAATGGCCTGGAATGTGTGGGATTAAGTGAATGCTGTTCCTTTTATCTGCCTAGTGCGAATGAGAGGCATTCGGTACTAGGACAAGCAGGCTTGTGCAGCTCTATTTCTATGTATTTATTTTCCAGTGTGTGAAGATGAGGGGCAGCACCCCTCCCCCAGATGCCATACAATCCTGGTAGTGAAGACCTTTCAGAGTCTCCCCAGTAGGCTCCTGGGAAGTGGAGCATAATTTTTCAGGATCTCTGGAACTGTATTCTGAATTCTCATAAACAGAGACATTAATCCTTGTGTATAGAATGAAGCAATTTTTAAGAGATGGTTGTTTAACCCAGAGGATATACTTTAGGGAAAAGGATTAATTTTTTTAAATAAAACAACTTTTATGTTTATTTCACTTTGCTGAAAGGAAGTATTCTTCCTTGGTGCCCTGAGGCTCTTTTTGTGGGTATCTGAAATAATTCTTATTAATAGCAGTTGATCTTTAGGTAGAACATTCAGAAACACACTCTCATGTAGTCTTCACAGTTGTCATGCAAGGAATAAATCATTATCTATATTTTATAGAGCAGTAGATTGAGTAGATTGAGCCCATCACTTGGTAATTGGCAGGATCAGGGGCCTGGGTGTGGGACTATTTTGGCTCAGGCTTCGCAGATTTCAGGCCATGGTTTTGTTTGGGGGGTATGGTGGCACAGTGAATCATGCCAGCAGCACATGGTGGGAAGGCCTCTTGCCTCATTATGGCTGGGAAGCAAAGAAAAAAAGACATATGTGTGTGTATGTGTATGTATATATATGTATATATGCATCTGTATGTTTGATGTGTGTAGGTTTATGTGTGGGTACAAGTGCATGTGGAGACCAGTGGTTAGCATCTGGTTTTTGAGATAAGGTCTGTAAATAAGTCCAGACTAGCCAACAAGCCTTGAGGATCCAGCTATCTTTGTTCTTCCCAGTTCTGGGAATACAGGCACATACTTCCTTGTCAAGTATTTCATGTGGGTATTAGGAATCCGAACTCAGGTCGGATTCTGCTGACAGGACAAGCACTTTACTCACTGAACCATCTCCTGTGTTCCCTCTAGTGATACTTTTATGAATTTCCTTTTGATCTTTCTTCTAGGGAAAATTATCTTTCATAAAATTGGGGCCCTATTTTATGTGTATGTATGAGACTGTTACTGATTTTTTAATATTATGTGAACAATTACCTTAATATTTTTCAAATTGTAATGTTTAAGTTTTTATTTATTTGTTTGTGTGTGCACATGTGCCACAGTGCACATGTGGATGTCAGAGGTCAGGTTTGAGTGTCTGTGCTCCACCTTCTTTGAGATAGGGCCTTTTGGCACTGCAAACAAACTGTCAGACTAGTTGGCCCAGGAGCTACAGGTTCTCCTGGCTCTGCCTCTAATTGTCACAGGTGCATCAGGACCACAGATGCTTTGTATCCAGCTTTACGTGGATGTTGGGGATTGAACCCTAGGCTGGCAAGCTTTTCAAGCAAGCAACTATAATTGTTGAGCTATCTCCCCAACCCCAAATATAATTTTTAAAGTTTCATAAAATCCTATCTTTTCAGTATGTGAAGATTCATCTTACACTGCAGAGAATGCTCAGCTATATGGCTTAGATTAAATCCTGGGTTTGCCTTTTAGATGGCTTCTGAGAGGGGAGGCTATTCTAGATATTTTTGTGCAGATGTGTACCCCCCATGTACACATTTGCAAAGGCCAGAGAAGGACTTTGAATGTCCTTGTTTATCACTCATTTGCCTTATTTCCCTAGGTCTGCTTTCTCACTGAACCTGGAGTTTGCTGTCTTTTAAAAATATTTTATTTATTCATTTGAGAGGGGTGTAGACAGAGAATTGGTGCACCAGGACCTCCAGCCCCTAGATGGACTCCAAACACTGTGCCACCTTGTGCATCAGGCTTGTGGGTACTGGAGAATTGAACTTGGGATCTTCTGTTTTGAAGGCAAATACCTTAACCACTAAACCATCTCTCTAGCCCTAGGTTTGCTGCTTTTCAGTTAGATTAGCTGACAGTGAGCCCCAACAATCTTCCTGTCTGCCCCCTCTCAGCACTGGAGTTATAGGCATGTATGGCCCTGCCTGGCTTATTGCAAGGCTGCTGGATTGAACCCAGGTCCTCATGGTTGCATAGTGTTGTAGTCAGGATTCTGGGTGCTGTGTCAAAAGAACCCAAACAAAAGCACCTTGTGGAGGAAAGGGTTTATTTGGCTTATGGACTCCAGGGGAGACTACATCATGGCAGGGAAAATGATGGCATGAGCAGAGGGGTGGACATCACCTCAGCCACAGCACTGTAAACAGTGGCAGGAAGGTGTGCCAAACACTGGCAAAGAGAAGCTGGCTTATAATCCCCATAAGCCTGCCCCCAACAACACAACAGTTCCAGCGAGGTTATAAAACCCAAACTGCCTTCAACTGAGGATGGGTCAATTAGAACACATTCATTTATTTGTGGGGACACCTGGATCAAACCATGACAGTCCACCCCTGGTCCCCACAAACTAATAATCATACATGATACAAATACAATGTGGTCAGTTCAACTCCTAAATCCCCATAACTTTCAACTGAGCCATAATACCAAAAAATAAACCCGTAATGGCACAGAACATTCACACTGCAAAACATGAGGCATGGCAAAAACAGATTGAACCAATACGAGATTTAAAACAAGCAGGGCACTATCAATCTCTAACTCCAAGTTCAATGATTCTACATTTGAACAAGTCTCTTGGAGATTTTATTCTGCCCTTCCAGCTCGGCTTCTCACAGTCCAGGGAAACTTTATCTGGTGTTGGCAGCTCACCTTGGCAGCCATCCACAGTCCTGGTATCTTATTGGGTCTTCATTGCAACCCACATTTCATCCTCATGGCTCCATCAGGCTCCATGCAGGCAATCCAGCACACCTGCTTCACACCACTGATGGCCATTTTTCAAAAACAAAACTGTGGTGCAAATGCAATGACTCTCCTTACATTTGTTCTACTTCACAGAACCAGATGGGCTACCAACTTGTTAATCCAGGGGTGAACAAAACATTCAGGCCCCTTACTTCAAAGAGTCTGCATTCTTCCTGTTGTTCCAAAGCAGACCAGCTGGCCCAATCTCAATGGTTGTCATCTCTCAAACAATTGCAGGTTAATGGACAGCAGTTTCGGCCCAAAGATCTCTTTCTGTGCCATCTCCATCTGCTCACACTAGTCCATCTTCACGCAAAGCAACCCTGCATAGGTTCCCAGGACACAGGCAGACTGAACTCAGCAAGTCTCTCATACAAACTGCTTCTTGCACAGTCCTGACAAAGTTCTTTCTCACCCTCATAAGTCAAACCTCACAGTCCATAGTTCTTACTTCATTCAGGTCTTTCAATTCTGACCAGAATGGTCCATCAAGCTGTACTTACAGTACTGCAAGGTCTCTCTCAGGACAAGGTTTCAAATCTTTCCATATTCCTCCTGCAGATCACTTCCAAAAGGTCCAAAGCCACAGAATCAGGGTTCTAGCAGCAATAGATGACCCCACTCCTGGTACCAAATCTGTTGTAGTTAGCATTCTGGTTGTTGCACTGAAAGAAGCCAAAGAAAAGTGGCTTGTGGAGGAAAGGGTTTATTTGGTGGACTCCAGGGGAGACTCCATCATGGCAGGGAGAATGATGACATGAGTAGAGGGGTGGACATTACTTCAGCCCCAGCACTGAAAACAGTGGCAGGAAGGTGTGCCAAACACTGGCAAAGGAAAGCTGGTTTATAATCCCCATAAGCCTGCCCCAACAACACAGCTCCAGTGAGGTTGTAAAACCCAAACTGCCATCAGCTGAGGATGGGTCAATCAGAGCACATTCATTTGTTTGTGGGGGACACCTGGATCAAACCATGACATATAGTAAGCGCTCTTGTCCACTCAGTCAGCTTCCCAGCCCCTATATATTTAGGCATTTGTCAATGACACTCATTGCCAACTTCTAAACTGCTTCCCTTCACATCAGACAGTGCTGCCTCTGGCCCCATAGAGGAGGCACTGGGTAGTATTGGGCTCAGCCACTGGGAAATGCCAGAGGATCTGAGCCTCTGGGTTCTCACAGCCCTAATGAAAATGCTTCCTGCAACCCAAAGGTGCTGGGGTCTGTGAAGCCTGTAAACTCTGAGCCCAATGTGTGTTCTGCTGAGTCACTCAGGACCATGTTGCTGGGCATTCAGAGGGATGAAAGGAAATTAAAGAAGGTTCAGCTGGCTCCTACAGATGCCCCGCCCACCTCAGTGGGAGACAGCATATGTGCAGGGTGAGCAAAGACTGGCCATGTGGCCTCCTACCACACCATCCTTCCAGGCAGCAGCCAGGAAGGTGACTACTGACAACTGTCCTGGCAGGATGGTGCTGTCTTTCTTCCTCTGGGGTTGGAATGCGCATACACACTCTGCCTGACCCTTGTGTCATGGGACAAAAGTCTCAGTAGTTAGTATGGGGGAGGGGAGTCTAGAGACAATTACATTTTGAGCTTTGGTTCATTTCCTCTTCCCATTTTTATTGCACATCCCACACTTCCAGGCTGATTTGGGTCCTGGAGAGTATAGCGGTGTGACTTCCTTTCTAATGGAGACCAGAAGCAGTTATTCACTTAATACGGCGATAGAAAATGTAAACACACTGATTTATATACTCATTAGCATTACCCTGGCAGCTTCTTCACCGACACTTTGAACATGGCTCATGTTCTGTGAACGTTTTCCTTCATCCCTTGTGTGCTGGGTGCATACCTTCCACCACTGTGCTGGGGCTTCTTCAGAGACTGAGTCCTGCAGGATTTCAGTCCCGTCAGGGTGGTGCCAAGCTGCTGTGACACCAGCTGTATGAAGGATTTCCCGCTTTTCCAGCCTGATGTCTGAGTTCAGGCAGGGCTGTTTCCATTGTTTCACTGCACAGGCTGACATGAGAGTGAGTTCTTACCTGGGGCCTGTAATTCAGGTGCACTGTCTGTCACTAGGTGGCGGTTGGCACCTTGGTGCAAATATCAAGAGGTGGAGTTCTTTCTCCTCTCCATGCCTGGGAAGATATGGGAGAAGTTTGTTTTACTGTTATTGTGGTTTGCTCTCAGTGGCTAAAGCCTGTGATTTAACTGTGTGCATCTGTCAGTTTGTTTTTCTCGCTTATCCTTGCTGATATTACACACCAATGGTGAAATGGCATTAGGATTAGGGCTTTCTAGCTATGAAAAGTTGGCCTTTGTTAAGAGCAGACAGCTTGCCTCCTCTGGGCCTTCCGGTTAGTGTTCCTTTTCCTCTGTTACCTTCTTTTATTTGCTGTGCTTCAAAGAGCAGAGGCTTTGTGCCCTGGGTCTTGGAAGGCGTGGGTGCTGGCAGCTTGACCACCTTTTGGAAATGCTCAGGTTCTCCACTCCACTGCCTTTCCTCCTGCCTCTGCTTGGTCACCAGAGGCAGGTGCTTTATTTAAGGCAGCACCGGATCGACTGAGTCAGGGAGACAACACAGGTGCTGTTGCCCCTTAACATCCCTTCTTTTACTTGGAATAAAGTTTTTTCTTATCTGTTTTCCTAATTCATAGCTCATTGTCACCATACTCTTCCCCTTAATGTACACCCGTGTGGCCTGATACAGTAGCCCCATGTGTCTACTTAGAAATTAATTAAAATTAAATATAAATTACAGCACATTTCTTTAGTTGTATCAGATACATTCCAAGTGTTCCACAGCCACATTTGACTGGTGGCTGTCATATTGGACAGCCCAGAACGATCCACCATTTCTACTACTGTAAAAGCTGTATTGGAGTTAGGTATGATGGCTCATGCCTATAATCCCAACATTCAGGTGGCTGAAGCAGAGGGATTGTCATGAGTTTGAGGCCATCCTGGGCTACACAGTGAGTTCCAAGCTAGATAGAGCGAGGCCCTGTCTTAAAAAAAACAAACAAATAACACAACCACAAATTTGTATTGTATGGTGTGTTGTTGCTCCAATTGCTGCCACCATCATAGGAGGGCAAAGGACACGAGCAGCTTCTGAAGTAGCTGAAAGGGTTTGGAGAGCAGACTCCAGGCTGGGCTTGCAGGAACAACTTCCAGAACAGCACCACAGAGCAGGTCAAGGGAACTTGGACTTAGGTTTGGTTAGGACTCTATAAAAACTGCCGCCCAGTGCTAAGGACCTGCTCCAGGAGCACATCACATTTGTCCCCACAGGCCAGAAATCAAGAAGTCATCAGCAGAGCCCTGTCAATGCTATATCAATGAACAGATCCCTGCTCCACCTAGCTTAATTTCAGTTTGGGTCTTGCTTGGCCAGTCCCAAAGCTGCATTGGGAATTCTAGCTTCAGGGAGACTGAGATTTGTCTAAGATTTCTGCTTCTGTATTTCCTGAAAGCAGTTGAAAGAGGCTGGAGGAGGTGCCAAGTTGGCCAATCTGCCTGTCACCTCCTGTCATGGGATGACCCTTTTATGGCCCATTGGATCTGTCTGTGGATGAGCATCTCTAAGTTGGAGATGGACAGAGCTTTAGCTGATCTAAGACCAGGAGACAGGGTCCTCTCTGGTCTTGGGGTCTTCTGTTTTCTAGTTACTAGCTCTGCACTGGTTCAAGGAAATGAGCTTCTATTTCCACTGGCTGCTGCAATCTTAAGGGCTCTTGTCACTATGGTGATGGCAGATAGAGAAGTCAGATGTCTTTCTGTAAAGGTCTTGTGTGACTCTGGCCTGAAAGGAGGCCTTGCCTTTGCACTATAGGAACTCTGAGTGTCCAGGACTTCAACAGGGCATCCATTTGCAACTTTCTATTTCCTGGGGTGAGATGCCTCCTCTCTGCATCACTAAGGTTCATACTGTTGAAACTTCTTATCTTTTCTACACGAGGGGTCCCTTTATGTTGCCCAGGTCTAGGCATGTTTACTGAAGGGTGGTATGGAAGAGCCAGGTAAAGTGACTGACTACTGGCAGCCTCTGGTTGAGTTCTATTTTCTTGGGTTGGAAGTTTCAAGGAGGAATAACTCAAGTATAGGCCTGAAACATGAGAAAGAATTACCAAGCAAAGAACAGATGGAAGAACATTCTCAGTAGTGTGAACAGAAGAGGGACGAGAAGAGGTCATTATGCCTGGATGGAATCAGTCCAGGCCAACAGAGTCATGAAATGAGCTCAGGAAAGTGGGTCTGGGCCAGCCCTGCATAAGCTTCAGGAACCATGACAAAGGGTTTGGAGTGTTGAAGGATTTTAGTAGGAGAAGGAGAGTCTGGTTTGTGATTCGTATTTCTAAAATGTCCCTGGCAAGTGGAGATTGGATTGGGGATCGGGAAGCTTGAAAATGAGAGAATAGTCAGGAGCTCTGGCAACAGGTCTGGGCCTTCACTAGGGGGTGGCATGGGAGCTAGAAATCCTTGCTTACCACTCTTTCGTAGGAGGTCCCACCTCACCCATGAAGTAATTTGAAAAGCTGACTCTATTAGATTAACTAACATTTGCCTGTGGTCTACTTTTGTGTTAGTCACTTCTTTGTTACTACAATGAGACCATCTGCATATAAGGAAAAAAGATTTACTTTGACTCACAGTTTTGGAAGTTTCAGTCCATAGTCCATTGCTTTTGGACCTGTTATAAGGCATGATGTCATGTTTGGAGTTTGTGACCTGAGCAGACCTTTTATCTCATGGTGACTGAGAAAGAAAAGGATGGAAAGAGTGAGGTTCCAGTATTCTACAAAGGATTCCAATTTGTCCCACCAGACCCTATCTCTTAAAGGTTCACCACTTTGCGATAGCATCATGGGATGAAGACCGAATCTTTAGCATGGGGGCCTGTGGAGGACATTTAAGACACTAACCATGACAACATTCAGGCTTATCGTGACATTGTCATCACTACAGTCATTAGCAATAGATGTTGAGTGTTTTCTGGATGGAGATAGATTACAGAAAAAAAAATCCACTTTCATCATTGAACATCTTCCCTGTCCCCAAGAAAAGCCATACTCATAGGGCTACTGAGGAAGTATGCACCCATTTCCTCATTGGGCCACTTGCAGGGCCGGATGATATGATGTGAGACTGGTTCCCCTGAGAAGAGGCAGCATCTGCGTGCTGTAGCTGGAGGGTACTGCTGTCTTCAAGGGAGCTGAGCCTTTTGACAAGAGGGAGTCATTTTCTTATGCCTGGACGAAGTTGCTGCTGTGGGACTCCTACCTGTTTTCTTGCAGCCTGGTCATCTGAGCTGCCACTCTGGGACTCTTTCAGGGATGAGAGCATCAGTGGAGATAGCCCAGTAAGACTGGAGCCAGAGCAGACTTAGCTCATGGCATCAGTTCAGCTGGCAGCCAAGAAGCAGACCTTTGAATCAGCCTTATAATTTGAAAATTGGTCTCTGCGTTGGGTAGTTATTTTGTGCAAACAAAGCCTTCAGGAAGACACTGTGACCTGCCCTGTTTTCATGGTGCTACTCTGGGTTCAGGCACCTCATGCCAGAATTAGAGGTTCCCCTCTCCTGGGATTTGTGCCCCTCATTGTTGGTGACCTGGAGACACTCCTAGAGTTCAGGTCTAGGTGGAGACATGACTTGGAGAAGCCGAGGCCAGAATGGCCTTGAAGTACAGTTTGGGTGATGTCAGCCCAAGAGCCCACACCTGTCTTTCCTGTGTGCCCTTGATCCATCAAAGGCTATAGTGATGCTGATGGACCGCTGTTTTCTTGTCTGCTGGCCAGAGAGAAGTTGACATTGCATTGCCCTGCCCCAGGTCTATTCATATGTACTGTCTCCAGATAGTTAACTCCACAGAGATCATGGTGTCTGGAAAGGGGTACTCAGCAGTCAGCCCGTGAGGCATCAGAACTGCCTCTTGACTCTTCCATTGTCTCATTTTGTGACATTAATGAGTTGTGTTCTCCTTTGTTTTCTTGTGTGTTGGGTGGAGACTCATCTTGCTGCTCAGGAGAGCAGCTCTGCTTCAGGTGCCTTGGCTGACTCTCAGCTTTCCCCTTGGGTTTCATAAGAAAGCCTAGGGCCCAGCCTTCTTGGGGCATTCTTTGCTTTATGCTGAGGATCTCCAGAGCTAGAGCAGGTAGGTTGCAGCATCCTGCTCAGGGATGCCCAGGCTCATGCTCAGGGTATCCAGGATGCCTTCTGGGAGGTGAATGTATTTTCATTCTGGTGCTTCCTGCCCTCTTCCGAAGAGTTGTCCCAAAGCCCCTGGTACTGCTTGGCTTTGGACCAGGCAGTGTGTGTGCTCAGAATGAAGGTCATTGATTGGGGGCCAGTGTGAGGCATACCTATTGGTAGAGAATTAGGGTCGGCAAGACTGACAGGGGATGTGAGGGGAAGAGTAGTTAGTTTGAAGCTAAAACAGTCTGTTCAGTTTTATCATGAAGACAAGATGGTGTGCTGTAGAATGAATGGAGCAGAATTAGTTTCCAGCCCACGCTGCAGGAAGACTGGGGACAAGACCACTTTGTACTGTGCAGCCAAGATAAATGGCCTCTTTTTACTCTGCCACCTAGAAGGCACCTTGAGTCATCACAGGGGCTCTTAGTATTGGGGACACTGTCCATTAAATATGGTAATGCATCCCCTTCTGCTTTAGGCCCATAAAGCTCAGGAGGAGGTGTGTACTATGTCAGTGTGCTTGTGCTCCGCATGTGTGCAGAGGGTATGAGAAAGCCCAGAAGATGAGAGTGTAGTCTGGCAGTTCACAGGAGTCCCAAGTGCTGCAGAAATCTTCCATTGTCTCATTTTGTGACATTAATGAGTTGTGTTCTCCTTTGTTTTCTTGTGTGTTGGGTGGAGACTCATCTTGCTGCTCAGGAGAGCAGCTCTGCTTCAGGTGCCTTGGCTGACTCTCAGCTTTCCCCTTGGGTTTCATAAGAAAGCCTAGGGCCCAGCCTTCTTGGGGCATTCTTTGCTTTATGCTGAGGATCTCCAGAGCTAGAGCAGGTAGGTTGCAGCAAGCTGTCTAACAGGGGACTTCTGTCTAAGAAGTGTCTGTTGTCCATGAGCCTGTACTCTGGTTAGTAGGCTCTGCCTCTGAGGTATAGCAGCTGCCTGGGAGGAGGGTGAAGGGAAGGTCAGACAAGAGTCAGGGTCATATTGGTAGTGTGGCCAGAAAGTGGGCACAGTAGAGGCACTTTTCCAGGCCCTGTGGAGTGAGGCTGAAGTCTAATGGCACAGGCACCAGATAGCAGTACTGCAGGTGGCTGTTGACCAGCTGGTTCCCAAGGCCTGATGTGCTGGTATGTGGTGTTTTCCATTCTCCACCCTCTCTGACCTTTTTAGGCAATGCTAGTTTATCATGATAAGCTTTTCTCTTGTGTTCAGAAAAGTCTGGGAATCCCTTCATTGGCATTTTGGAGTAAGAGTTGAAATTTAGTATTGGTGGTCACTGCTGTAATAGGGAGGACATAGACTTTGGAATTAGTATCTATAAGCTTTGGGCACTAAGCAAGCATATTGGTTGGGTCTCTTTTGGTTGCATGAGACAGAGGCCCAACTCAGCTGAGCAGGCGCTAAGTCACCTAAATAATTTCATCATCTCACCAGTGGAGGAAAATGGTTTGGAGAAGGGGAGGCTATGCTAGGCCTTGAGGGACACACCTGTCTTAACTGTGTGTAGTTCAGAGCACGGACACCTCAGACATGAAATCCTGTGGTACTGAAGTTTTACTCTGAGAACACTCTAGGGTGAGATGTTCTGACCAGCCCAGAAAGGCCTTGTTTCTGGGAGTCAGGGGTGATGGTGGGACTAAGCTGGGCTGTGTGCTTTAGCAGGATTTTGGTGGTCAGGGGTGGTGATGGGATGGGGCTAAGCTAAGTTATGTGCTTTTAATAGGTTCTTGGGGGAGGAATACAGATGGTGTAGGGAGTGACAAGTTCTGAGGTCACATCAGAAGCAAAGTTATCTTGGAGCTCAGACCTAGAAGGATGAGGCCAATGTAAGAGTTGGACACTTGGGAGAGGCACCAAGGGTCCGCCTGTAGACTGGGGAGCCAAAGCTGAGGAGAAGGAAGACTTAGAAGGAAGGTTTCCTTTGGGCTCAGAAGCTTCCTTGGAAGGACCTTGTGTGCTCTGAGTGAGAAAGCCATTGTGGGTGGGGCCAAGCACGATACATGTGCAGCCACTCTGCTCTTTCTCCGCTGTCTCCCAAGTACCAGCTCCCAGACTCTCTCTCCATGGCAGCATCCTATTTTCTGTGGCTTTTCTTGATCCTCCTGCACCTGACAAGGTGACTGGTGGTAAACAACTATCAAGTTCATCTTTTCTGGGAGATGACAGATTTGGGTCCAGGCTGAGGTGATCACCTTACAGATTCCAAGGTGAGGCATGTGGCTCACCAGGTTGGAGGATGTATGCCAAGTGCATGTGGTGCCTTAGGGACTGTCTTCAAGGTTTTGGTGGCTTTAAGCCAGAGCAGGCAGCTGTCTGTACTCAGATGGGCCCCTCTGGATTTTGCTGATTTCTAATCAGATTTCCTCCTGACAGTGCCCTCTGCCCCAAGCTGTCTACTCTGCTACAGATAGCTCTGTTTCCCAGATGTTAAATACTATATAACAAGTCACACTCAAACCAAGTGATATATACAATGATAAATCTCTTCTAGCTTCTGTGAGTCAGGAATTCAGGAAACCTTTGGTTTGGTATAGTTCTGACATAGGGGTTCTCATGATGTGATAGTCCGATGGCAGCTGTAGGAGCTGAGGGCTGACCAGGAATCTCCTTCCCCATGTAGTCACTCTATGGAGGCCAGCTCCACAGGGTGGTGGCCTCAAGCTGGCTTCTTCAAGCTTCGCCATCCAGAATCAGATGGTCACAACATGGTATTTCCTGTAAACCTAGCCTTGGTTTAAATTCTGCTAGGCTTTATTAGTCAGCAAAGGCCAGCTTACTTCAAAAGGAGAGGGCCTACTTAATTTTAATGAGAAGGATGTCAGATATCAAAGAATTCCCACATAATTTAAAAACCTCCTACCCTACTCACTGTGCAGATGAGGTTGAGACACTTGGCTGTGTTGGTCAGCCTTCCATCACTGCAACAAATGTGTGAGGTAATCAACTTACAAAGAGAAACAGGTTTAGTTGGGCTAACCATTTGGAGGCTTCAGTCCAAGATTGAGTGGACCCATCACTCTGGGTCTGTGGCAAAGGGGCACACCCCGGCAGGAGTGCACAGCAGAGCCAAACCACTCACCTCAGATGGGAAGAGAAAGAGCCTGGAATGCCATCCCCCATCACCTAAAGACTTCCTACAAGGTTCTGCTACCTCCCAATAGTGCCTTCCTGGAGACGATACCTGTAACACATGTGCCTTTTGGAGGGGAATTCAACAGCTGAATTATGACACTGGATGAACCTTACTTTAGTCTGAATCCCTCACTTCACCGTGCTTCTGTTTGCCTGTGGGTCTGAGGATGCACTTGTGTAAGTCGTGATTGCACATGTAACCACTCACTTGTTCATTCATCTTTTCATTCTTCTTTATCCCCAGACCTTATCCTCATTTTCTTCCACACCTTCCTTAAACAGCCATTCTATTCTATCTAACATCCTTTCATTGGTGGGTTCTGATAAATACACGTTTTAAGGCACAGCTGCTGTGTTGTTCTACCTTCTCCTGTAGTTTCCTGTCTCCCTGGCTCACTCCTAAAAGGTTCGATGCATACTGGAAGGCACAAATCTTGTCTTTTTTCTACCTAAGACAAAGCAGTGAGACCAGAAAGGAGAATGACATGTCTGAGGTTACTCAGCTAAATACATTTCCTGGTTTTATTTCTTAGCATTGTACACTAGTGTACCTGCCAACTTCTCCAGTGGGTAGAAAGAAGATATATATTTTTAAAAATAGCATATTTTTATTAATAAGTAGAAACTCTATGTACAAGTCTTGTGTTGGTACCCACTTTTCCCTCCTCCCTGTCCCTATTCCACTGAGGACCCTCCCTTTGGGGTTGCCAAAATGCTCCATGGGATGGAGGTCTATGTGTTGTGTAAGCAGCAGACAGTTTTTTTTTGGGGGGGGGGCGGAATGCTTCTAGATATTCCCCCACCATGGCTCTTACAGTCTTTCTGCCCCCTCTGTGCAAAGTTCCCTGAACCATGGCTGGTGGGTGAGTTTTAAGTCTGCTTTAGTGTTGAGGTCTTAAGAGTCTCTGGGTGTCTACTTTGGACTGTTTTAAATATCCTTGGAGTCTGTCTCCATTATCCTTGTGTTGGTTGTCAGGCTTGCTGTGGAAGCAGCATTCTTGTTCGGCTCACCAAGGTAGATTATTTTGTCAAAAATAGTATTTGGAATACAAAAAATGTGTCTTTGGTGCCCCTACTTTTACTGTAGTAACTGGTGTCCTCTCTCTTGCTGCAGGTTCCAACTATGGGAGCCCACGGCCAGCCCATGCCAACATGAATGCCAATGCAGCTGCAGGGCTTGCCCCTGAGCACATCCCCACCCCGGGGGCGGCCCTGTCCTGGCAGGCAGCCATTGATGCTGCCCGGCAGGCGAAGTTGATGGGCAGTGCTGGCAACACAACCATCTCCACCGTCAGCTCTACACAGCGGAAGCGGCAGCAGTATGGGAAACCCAAGAAACAAGGAGGTACAACTGCCACACGGCCTCCCCGGGCCCTGCTCTGCCTCACCTTGAAGAACCCCATCAGGAGAGCGTGTATCAGCATTGTCGAATGGAAATATCCTTTGTGCTCTGGGCTGGGTAGGGTGTTCTTAGGTCTTGCATCTGCGGGCTCACCAGGTGCAGACTTGAATTGGCAATGCTGAGCCTGTGTCACATTGGGCCTGTGAAAGTCGGAGTTCTAGGCCCTCCTTCCCCTAGGCTCCATGAGTCACCATCTCTAAGGATAATGCTCTGGAATTTGCCAATATTGCAAGCTGACCAGTCCCTACACAGCATTATCCTGTATACAGGCTGAGAACCCCTAATCTGAAAATATGAAATCTGAATTGTTCCCAAATCTAAAACTTGAGAGTGTTGACATGATGACACAGTGGGAAATCTCACACCTGACCTCATGTGACAGGTTGCAGTCAAAATGAGGGCACACTGAAAATAGTGCTAGCTGTGTGCATAGGGTATGTGGAGAACATAAATGAATCTCATGCTCAGACTTGGGTCCTATCTCTAAGGTTTCTCATATATGTGTAAAGATTTCAAAATCCAAAGAAACTGAGGGCTGAAACACTTCCAAGTCTCACGCATTTTGGAGAAAGGGTAGTCAAGAATGAAACACTTACAAGTCTAAGGCAATTTTGGAGAAGGTTGGAAGGTTTAGAGAAGGGACACTCAACTTGTCATAAGAGACCTTAGAGAAAATGAGCCTATGGTCATTGGGATAAGCTTGTTATCTGAGCTTATCTGGGATTGCTGATTGTCACTCTGTCTTCTTATAACTTTTTCCTTCCTATGGCATGGTGCTAGGGTAGTTCAAGAGCTCACTTCTCTAAGGTGAAAGGACCAAGATGTATGAGAATATGGTGGTCAGTGGCCCTGGCTCTTGGCTCAGGGCTGGAGAACAAAGGTTCTCAGCTTGGGCTCTGTGTTGGAATCATCTGGAAAGTTTTAGCAAATTCTAGATGCCAGAGCCCCACATAGGTATTCTTTAAAGCTCTCTCATATAGAGGTGAGTGTAGAAAGCATGACTTTGAAATCATGGGCTCTCTCTCTAGACATAGACCCTTAACATGTGAACATCATGGGGTTAGATTGGAAAAGGTCTTAAAGACCAGGGTTGAAAGGAGTTGTACCCAAGAGATTCAACTCTCCAGGTCATGTTTTTATGACATACAGGACTAGAATCCTGGTGGGACTTAGTGCTGGGTGCTATTGGTTCATTTGGGCAGTGACCTGCCAGTCAGTATGGGAGTGTTGGGTTTCATTCCTGAGTTCCTAGAGAAGGATTTAAGATGGTGGTGTCATAGTCAGCCACATACCACTGGGATGAATCTCCAAACCAGACACAGTTATGGGAGGAAAGGATTTATAGAAGTTACAGATCCAGGGGAAGTTCCATAATGATGAAAGAGACTGGCCCCCTTTCACAGGTCCAAGCAAAGAAAAAAACATGTCACCAGCACCTCACACAACAACAGCAAACAAGCAGTGGGAAGGGAGAGATTTCTTTCCCTTTTATATAGCCTTAGGGCCCAGGTGTTGCAACACTATCCAAGACTTGTGGCTTCCTAAGTCTCCAATTTCCTTCCTACACTGCCCTCCTAGGAAGAGATGTTCATTTCTAACTCCTCTGAGCTTCCTTACACCCTGCCCCCTACTGAGAGGGCTGCCTTCCTGTAAACAACCTCAGAGACCCACCCAACATTACTAAAAAGGTCAAGTTGACAACAAAACTTAACCATCACAGGTTGGTAGTGGTTGGAAGGTAAAAGTAGACCTGCAGACAAAATAAGGCTTTTGCTGAGCAAACAACACTCATGTTCTGGATGTTTGACTTTCTTCACCCCAAAGTAACTGTGCTAGGTGCAGTTCTATGCAAGAGCTGCTTCTGAGCTGCTGAGTCTTTGCTAAACCAAGCATGATTGCTGAATGAGTGGGCGAGAGTCTAGGTTTGGTCAGCCCTGTAAGGCTGCCTTCATAGCCACTTGTGGCAAATCCTTGGAGTGGGAGATCCGGAGCCTGCAAGTTGGCCAAAGAACTAATGAACTTCCCCTGATTTACACAGCTGACAGTGACAGATTGGATTCAAATTCAGATTCCCTGAATCCAAAAATCTGTGCATTCCCTGTATTCCTTGTGTCACAGTACCAATTGGACAGTGCTACTGAAGACTGGGTAGGACTAGATAGTTACTAGGTGAGACTGGATAGTTTCTTGGTGAGGATCAGATAGTTACTAGGTAGGGCTAGATAGTTACCAGGTAGGACTATCATGGGTATCCAACTTTTTGACATTGTGATGTGTCATATGCAAATGTGTTGGGTCATGTTAATAACTATCCTGGGATGCATGTAGTACACAGGCCACAGGTTGGACATATGAGGATTAGACAGTTACTAAGTGGAACTAGTTAGTTACTGAGTGAGACTAGATAATTCCTACCTGGGACTGGATAGTTGCTAACTGGCTACTGAGGAGCTGCAGTCTAGCACTACCTGGATCAAGTAGGACCTGAATCTAGGTCTGATATCTTACTGCATGGGTGCTGGGCTGCCTCTCATGGGGTGCCTTCCCACCTAGGGAGAGGGCAGAGATGGAGATAGGGATATAGCCCTTTGGTGCTCATTGCATGGCATTTCTAGGTCAGGTAGAGACAGCTAGCTTAATGTACCAGCCAGTCAGACCTTGAAAAGGTGGAGTCTGGTGCTGTCACGAGAAGGGCCATTTAAAAGATGATCTGGTTCTCCTAGGGTAACATGAGTACATTGGGCTCCCCTGGGCTCTCCTGTGCTTTTCAGCTGTGCTGTCCCCATTTGCCTGGCTACTTTCTTTATACATAGTTTGCTCCAGTGTCAAGTCTGTGTTTTAGTATAAAGATAGGCTAGCTGTCTTTTGGGGGAGTGGAGGTCAGCTCCTGAAACACCCCAAGCTTAGTGCCCTGACTGAGGGAGATGACATCTGGTGAATGGATTCCTGGTTTAGTTGTCTTCCTATGCCTTTCCCCTTTTTTTGTTATTTGGTTTTATTTTCTTATTTGTACAATAAAAATGGAACCAAGCAGCTAGGACTGAGGGTCACCATCCGGAGCAGGTGGGAACAGAGTTAGGAAGAAAGAAGGAATGCAGTAGGAGGGCCCGGAGAACCAGCATCCTGAAAACCTTACTAGGGCAGCCTCAGGGCAGATCAGCACTGAGAGATCCTCTACGCTGACTGTGCAGACAACTTCCCAGATTGGAGTCCCATCCTAATCCCCAGTTCTGTGACCTTGAGCACATTAACATGCAACGTGTAATGTGTGCCTCAGTTTCCTCCCTCAGTAGTGGGGATTACTGTCCCCCCATGTCAGGTGCTTGGAGTGCAGCCATCACAGCCTGGCATGAGAGCTCTGGATGAGTGATGGCTCCTGTCCTCGGTGCCATTGGCTCTTGGCTTCCTCAGGGCAGCAGGCTGTAAAGGGTGAACACATTGCTTGGTCTGGGCTCTGTATCCAGTTCTACACGTTGCTCACTGGGGGTCTAGGGAAGATGTGCTGTTCATGTCTATAAGGGTGGGATGGGAAGACACCCTGAAGGCTGTCTTGTAGGTACTTGTAGGTACTAAGGCCCAGGGGATAATGACACCTTTTATGAGTCATCCTTAGCTGTGCCCTGGGTCTGCTAGGGATCCATCATGAAGGTGATCACCAAGATACCAGTTGCTGAGCTCTGCCCTGGCCCATCATGGTCTGGGAACACAAGCCTTAAGGCCATCTGTGGTATGAGGTGAGTACTGGACTTGGTGGTCAGGGAAGCTGGTTATTCCACCACTGTGGGGCTTTGGAGACATTCCTTAGCCTCTCTTGACCTCAGAGGTTTGAATCAGAAAATCTCGAGAATCTCTTTCTTCTTCCCAATTTGTTACTTCTGTTTGATCCCTCCACCCAGTGATTTTTGTCCTCTCTCTTCCTCTTCCCATTTAGGCACTATGAAGAAGGCTAGGAACTTGGCAATGGGGTAGAGTGGATATTCCTTTGAAGTTTTTCTTTCTGACTTCATTGGTGGCTATAGGGTGGGTCTCAGTGGTGGAGTAGTGTCACATTAGCTCACTGCTGTGTAGTGGGTGTACCCTGCCTTGGTGTTACCATGAAGATGTCATGGCATGGGAACCTCAGAGTGTGCTGCTGCTGGTGAGTGAAACCTGTTTCTTTAGACCCTAGTCCATCAATATACAAGTCAGGAGAACCAGCTACTTGAGCCTTGTACACTATAGGCAGGATTGCTGCAGAGCTGGGTGCCTGTGTCCTATGGGGAGCTAAACCTGCAAGGGAAGAAGGCTGGTCTCTCTGAACCCACAGCACACATCTTGAACCCCCCACGTGTGTGTGTGTGTGTGTGTGTGTGTATGTGTGTGTGTGTGTGTGTGTGTGTGTGTGTGTGTGTGTGTGTGTGTGTGTGTGTGTAGCCCTGAGCTTCCAACACACAGAACACTCTGAACCTCACTTTCCAAGACTGACAAGTAAAATCTAGAAATTTCCATTAAAAGCAACTTTTCCTTTAAACCTCACTCCATCACTCTCCCCTTCTAGGCATACTTAGGTCCCCTGATGGCAGTGCATGAGCCTCAGGGAAATGGGGTGCTTGCTGTAAGGTCTTTCCTAGGGCCAGCATGGCTCTTGCACTCAAAGCACACATGAGGGAAAATGAAGTCAAGTGCAATCTGAATAAATAAAAGGAGGGGAAGACGTTTTTAGAAATCTGTGTTTACTCTGGCACACGACTGGCCTCCACGGCTCTTGACATATTAGGAAAAAATTTTGGCGGGGCCACACTAGAAGCACTTAAAAAGGCACATGTTTCTTCTCAGAATACAAGGGGCCTGGAATGCATTGTTTAAACAGAATTCTTATGAATCTTTGATTCATTAAAAATATATAGATGTATGTTTGTTTCACTTAACTGTGGCATTAGCTTCCTTAACTCCTTTCTCAGACCATTTGAAATAATTATTTTACTGACTATTTTTGCCAATTGTGTGGCCTTAGCGATCTACATCCCCTTTCCAGAGGATGACTCCAATGCCACCAACTCCAACCTGGTAAGTCTTGAGTCTCTGAACTTCTTACTACTCGATGGAAACTGAGTTTGGACCACACTGGAACGTGCAAGGGAAGTGAGACATATGTTTGACAGGAGCCAAGTGTGGAATTGCTCGGATGGATCGTCAGTGCCATTTTGCTCTCTATTCAAATCAGCACCTGGCTTATCACAGTGTTTTCAGAAAGAATATTCCAATCAGACAGCAGTGAGCGGCGAGTGTGCACGCACAGCATCCTGTACAGTGTGACAAAAGTGTTGCCCAAGTCTTGAGTGCAGGTGTTTGCTGGAGCAGACGTTCTTGGATCACTTGCCTTGTGTATTTTGAGGGCCTATGTGGCATTGGTAGGGCTTGCTTGCGTGATTTCAGCATTTCTTCATGATTGCATGATAAATAATTTCTAGGAAGCTTTTAGGAAAGTTTTCTTTTTCAGCCAAAAGGTATTATTGAGTTAAAATGGCTTTATTTTCTTGGGAAAGGCGGCTTTCCATTTGGATCGCAGAGAGGCCAACCCTGGTAAATTGAGGTTAGGATTTGTCCATGGAAAAAGTGGAGCGCATGTTTACTCTTGGCTGAGTGTGAAGTCATTGCAAATGCAAAAGCCTTCACTTGTCTGGGCATGTGAGGAAAAGAACTCTGGAATGCATTTGGCAGCAAGGGGGCTGCCTGGAGTGCTTCACCACAAACCCGCAGAAAAATCTCGCCCCTCCTCTGCTCTGCCAAGACAACGTACTCTTCCTGTGATTTTCATGAAGTGCGTTTGGTCACCAAGGCCACCATCTTAGCTGAGACTGGTTTAGGCAAAGAAGAGGGTTATGGGCTTTCCTCCCTCTAGCTGTGACACAACCTTTTGATATTTCCAAAGAAACCTGATGTGTGTTTTAGAGTTTTCTGACCTTTCCCTAGTTTTGGTAATTATCCACAGAGAAGTATTGGATACGGTGGTGTGTGTGTGTGTGTGTGTGTGTGTGTGTGTGTGTGTGTGTGTGTGTGAATGTGGGACCTGAGGTTCCAGAGCTGGGAGGTGAGTGCTAGAGCTGTGTGCAGAGGGCTTTCACTGTAGTCCATGCAGCCCATGCAGCCATTAGAGGTGTGACTTTGTCTCTTAGCAAAGCAAGAAATCATCCATGATGAAATACACAAGTGAAAAGTGTTGTTCCATATCAGGACCTCCTTCCATACATCTCCCTCCCTCCTTGTTGAAGATGCTCTGTTGTACCACCTTAACCTGCAGTGGTCTAAAGAGCAGTCTGCTTCCAAACCGAGTCCATGTCTGTTTTTTGGCTCATGCAGTACTCAGACAGGGAGAGTGGAGTCTGGTTTGTCTAAGGTGCCTAAAATTACTACCCAGTGTTCCCAGGAGGCTTTGCGGTCCCATTGGGGTTGCTGCCCAGAGAGAAGCCCTGGGCAGGCTGAGACCCTCAATGCTACCCCTCTGTGAGGTGGAGGGGCCAGTGGGTGAGAATAAGGGGTCAATGTTGAACTTATTCTGGGAATGGCTGGATGCAGATGATGGAGGGATGGCAGTTTTTAAAAACAATACCAGAGAATGATGAAGAGTTTTAAAACTATAACATTCCAATAAACCATCTAATCAAGTACTCAGAATCATTAAATTTATGACATGCAAATGATTCCCTGAAACCTCTGTGATCAGACCTCTTATTACCTGCATTCTGCCTGTCATTCCTGCCCACTAACTGGATGGCAGGAAAGGTGGCAGTCAACAGGGATTTCAGGACCCCCAAACCAATCAGGCTTCACCCCAGCAGGTAGGCTGGAGTACTCTGCTTGTGCATAGCCCCTGGGAATGTGGCGGCCTGGACCTTTTCTTCTGCAGCATCTTATCTTGCCAAAAACTCCTTTCCAAACTTACCCCTCGTTTTTTCTGGCTTTTGGTTTCTCTTCTTTCATCAACAGAAACACTTCCAGGAATCTACCCTGGGTCTCTCCTCATGGTAAACATGTCTCTTTTCTTATATGGAAAGAAGGTCCCTCTTTGGGGACATGATTCTCAGGACTTTCTTTCCCAGCTCCAAGTTTTTAACACAGCTGGGCAGTAGTTTCCACAGTGGCAGCCTGAAGGTCTTGTGGAGATTTTAATGGCCATCTATCACAGCAAGTCCACCTTTCCTGTCACAAAGTTATTGATTGAAATTTTCCATGCCTTAGTTTTTTCATCTATAAAATGGGAACGATGGCCTTAACAGTATCTCCTAGGGTTGTGGTGGGTGTTGAAAGAGTCAGGTTATGAAAACCTCTTTAAAGAGCGCTGTTAGAAGGACTGAGGATTGGCGTTCCTTCTGCCTAGACTGTCAGGAGACTTTCTTGTGGAATCCTCCTCCTTCCAGGCGCTCCTGCGCTGGTGAATATTAGGTTTTTGTGGCCATTTTGGTAATCATTCACACCAAGATGCATTTGGGATACCTAAAGAGACAGAACTTGTCATAAGTAGGGAAGATAACACATGGATAGTTGTTGATGAGTTAATCTTACAAGAGGTAATTTCTAGGTCAAAAGAGTTGTGTTAGGCGGAGGAATGAATACACATGTGTAAAGGATTCGTTGTCGTGCCCTTTCCGGTGGGGTGCTGGTTTTGCGTGAATAAGATAAATGGAGCCTTTGGTTCATGGCAATAGTTGGGCTTAACTGCAGGTCAAGGAGTTCGTAGAGTCTTTAATGGCAGGAGAAGGCTTTTATAGCCCGAGTGAGATGGCTCACTTGGCGCCTAAATGTTTGTGAAGAGAAAAGGAACTCTGCCGAGGTCCAGCTGACACTGACGATAGGGCCAGAAGGGGTTTGTGGATTTAGGAGGTGAAATAGCTTGCATCTGTGACCAGCTGGATGCTATGGCTCCAGGATGCTGATGTGCCATGTGCCATGAGCCAGAATGACCAGGAGAAAGATCACATAGAAGGCACAGGGGATGATGAATCAGATGGGTGATTGGCTTAGTGAAGAGCTCCCTGGATTTGGGATGGAGACACCTGTGGGCATTCATTAGAGCCAGGAGTTCAGGATTAGCTCATGAGGAAGTGGGAGGCTGGAAAGGTAGGAGGAGGAGAGGAAGGAGCAAAGGACCTAGGTGGAGCACCTGCCACAGGGTAGAGTGTGAGGAACACAAGGTCCAGATCAGACTGCTGGGTGCAAAGTGTCAGCAAAAAAGGAACATGGGGAAGGTTCGGCTTGAGAGGCAGGGTGTAAAGTTGCTGAGTGGGACCTTGGGGGCTAAGGAAACAGGGAATTGAAAAGTACCCAAGAGGGACAGGTTGGTCAGGCTTGTCATTACAGCAACTCAAGGTGGGTGGCTGAGGAGCTGAGCTCAGCTCAAGCTAAAAGTATGAGAGGACGTTGGTCTGAGCATGTGTCGCACCTACCTTGACACAGTGGGTATGATACAGCTGCTTACTGGGTCTCTGTGGCCAAATCATTTCCCTGGCCAAATTGTTTATTATCTCAGAAATGAAGCTTGAGAATTCCCCAGGAGAGTCATAGCCTGCTTGTTTGAATAAAGAATTGCCATGCCCATAGCCACAGCAAAGGAGAGACTGAGATGTGCCTGAAGCCATGATTCTCAAACTCTGGTGGGAGGAGCTTATGGGGAGTGGTTCAAATGCACATTCCCAGGCCTGCCCCGGAGATTCTGATTCTGTGAGTCTCCAATGGGGGCCCCTGCAGACTGCATTTATAGTCGATTTCCCAGTTGATTCTAAAGCATGGCGCATGCACTGCTTGCTGAGAAAGTGTTCTAAAATGTTGTCTATTGAGTGAGCATCTCTACCTCCAGATTCCTACGCAGTTTGCTTCCATTTCCCTACAACTTTCTGTTTCCCTTTCTCCAAGATCCAAACAGAAAGGTCACACATGCCAACTGCTGAGTGCTTTCCAACTCCGTTGGGTGCAAGTGTGATCTATTTAGCAAAACCTACTCACCCCAGCACAGAACTTGCAAATACATATGTACCTGCCTCTGCTCTGGGTTTCTCTTGCAGCATTTCTACCTTCCATCCATACTATTCTCACCTGTTTATTTTTTTAATCTTTATTGCTCAAAATTAGATACATTGATTGAGTAAATATTGTCCTTAAATTCCCATTTCCCTCCCCCCTGTCCCCAATCCACTGGGTATCCTCCTCGGTGGGCACACTGGATCAATCCATGTGGCAAGGGGTTATGGATAGCACAGGAGGCAACAAGGTTGCCCCCCCTTTATGAATTGCAGCAGAGGGGGATAATGTTTCTGGGTAATCTCTCCCACCATGGCTCTTACAATCTTTCCGCCACCTCTTCCACTCAGTTCCCTGAGTCATGGAGATTGAGTTTTAAGTATGTTTCATTGTTGTTGTTGTGACCTTAAGAGTCTCTGTGCTTCTACTTTAAGTTGTGTTGGAAGTCATTGGTGTCTGTCTCGCTGACTTATCCTGGGATGACTGATTGGCTGTGGTTATAGGTCTCTTTCTTGCCCCACCACTGTCTCAAGTGTTTCACTTGGGGCCTACAAGGTAGGCCTGGGGTGCTTCATCTCTTGCTGGGATAACAGCCTTTGGCCTGCATGGAATTCCCATTTCTAACACTTTGGTTACTTTCCTTTTTAACAGATGAAAAGCAATACAGAGTAAACTGTTATTTTTATTTTTAATTTAATTTTTTATTTATTGAATTTGAGGGAGGGAGAGAGAGAGAAAGAGAGAGAGAGAGAGAGAGAGAGAGAGAGAGAGAGAGAGAGAGAGAGAATGAGAATGGGTGCTCCAGCCACTGCAAATGAACTCCAGACACATGTGCCACCTTGTGCATCTGGCTTTATGTGGGCACTAGGGAATTGAACTTGGGTCCTTCTGCTTTGCAGGCAAATACCTTAACCACTAAGCCATCTTTCCAGCCCTTTAATTTTATTTTTAAGTTTATTCCCTCACTTAAATACAAGTCTGTATGTCTTATGCTCCATCGATCATTCATTTTTGCACTTAAACTCATCAGCTTTGTTATCTTTGCTTTATACTAGTAAAGCACAGCAAAGCAGAACTGGCCTGTGACATGATGAGTCCTTCTTTATCAGTCAGTCCTGGTGTGGCCCACACCACCCACTATGCAGTACATCATTTATAGTACAGCCACTGTGAGCACATCTGCCAACAGCTGTTACTCAGTAGGTAAATTCTGTAGTGTCCAGTAAACAGCCTCCACCAGCCAAGACAACCTGTTGTGTGTACAAATCTCCTGGCTTTCTTCAAATCCTGAAGTCCACAAAGACTTGCTTGGAGTCAGAGTTAATTAAGAGAATATATTGGTGTTTGACCTTGCATGGAGAACAGTATCTTGTACTTCCTGGGCTCTTGGTGAAGTTGGAGAGGAGAGGGAGGGACGAGAAGAGCAATGGTGTGCGACTGGGCTTTTCCTCTTCAAAGCTCGAGACATTATATTCTCATGCACTGTTGTAAATTTGAGGCAGTTAAATTGCTCTCTAACCTGTGAAGGTTTAACAGAGGGACATGTGTGAGATGAATGGAGCCATGCCTGGTGCTGGCAAATATGTCTGTTCTTTAGAGCTCATTACCTGAGGTGAAAGCCCCCTCCCAAGTCCTTGGGGTATGTCAGGATCCTCAATAACTCAGGCTGGCTTTTGCCTCAGAAGGGTACAGGGGACACCAGAAGTAGAAGGATAATTGTGTGGCTGAGCAAGGTGGAGAGGGTGGGTCACTTGGGTTTTCTGATGTGTAGAGAGGGGGCCCAGACTAAGAACCCTGGGTAGCTGTGGAGGCTTTTCTTCCACTTCCACTAGCCAGTCACCTCAGGACCCCAGAGTATGTCCCCCACTCCCTGGCAGTGCATTTGGACTAGCTCAAGCCCTGAGGTGAGTCTGACTCATGCTAGCCAGCTCTGAGAAAGGACTAACAATGCCAGGCTGGGTTTTTCTCCATTTGCCCTTGTTTGCTTGAAAGAAAACCATCTTTCTTTGGGTTCACACATCCATCATAATGATGACCACATGTGAGCTTTATTACTGCCATCTGTGGTCATCCTAAAGTGGTGGACACACTTTGTAGGCTCTAAGGTAAATACTGGATAACTGTGATAATGAGCTAAATGGCTCTTGTATTACCTCGGACACCTCTCCATGATGGCAGTGAGGTGACAGGGGTTACAGAGGGCAGCAGAGAAGAGCTTGTTTTTAGGTGAGAGAAAGCTTGGGCCAATGTACCTGGGAAGTGTTTCTCTAGATCAAGGCCCCCTCACAGATTCCCAGGAAGCAGGTCTAATGGACCCTGTATGTGAGGATGTCTTAACAGCTGTGAGATGTCTCAATAGGTAAATACTTGCTATACAAGCCTGAGGGTCTGAGTTCAGATTCCCAGGACCCACGTAAAGCTGGATGCTGTCTGTTATCCTAATGATTCTACAGGGAGATGGGAAGCAGAGACAGGAGACTCCCCAGAAGCTTGTGGGCCAGCTAGCCTGGCCCACACAGTGGAGACCAACAAAGAGACCCTGTCTCAAACATGGTAGAAGGGGACAACCAACGCCGAGGTTGTCCTCTGGCCTTCACACATATGGCATGGCACACACACAGATTAACAAAAAAGTTGTATAGGAGACAGGGTTGGAGGCACTGACCTGGGACAAAGACCTACATTGTGGTTTGAGGTAAGGCACTTACTTTCTGCTGTGTCTCTTCTGGCAGAATAAACATGGCACCTGCATGGTCATACTAATCACATCTAGGGACCATACATATGTTAGTGTTCTGCATGCACTATTTATTTTTTGTTTGTTTCTTTGTTTGGTCCTTTCTCCAGATAGGGTCATAGGGTCTCACTGTAGCCCAGGCTGACCTGGAATTCATTCTGTAGTCCCAAACTGGCCTTGAACTCACGGCCGTCTTCCTACTTCTGCCTTCCCAGTGCTGGTATTAAAGGCAATTGCCACCATGCCTGGCTATATGCACTATTTCTAATCCCCCAATGATGCATTTTTATTTGTCTCCTTAGAGTAGAAGCTTTCCTCATCTTGCTCATGACGTGCCTTGACCAGTGACTAGCACCTACCTGGCTCTTGATAAATGACTAGATAAATGGACCAAACCCTGCCAGGCATTGTCCTTTTGTTTCAGATGATGAAATAATATCTTAGAGAAATAAAATGACTTGGATGTGCCCATTCTCTGCATGAATATCCAGTATCCTGTGAGTATCCAGTGAGGCAGGTGTGAAAATGTTTCAAAGATGAAACTCCAATAGAATTAACAAGTATCTTGAAAAAGTCAGACATACCAGATATCTGAACCAAACAAACTTGTTTCTATTCAAAAACACATTCAGTAAATCTGGATCAGGCAGAGTAGGTGTATGCTTCCCAGCTTTTACTGTCACTGTAGCTCAAGGAGCGGGAGTCCTCAGAATACACCTTAGAAAATGCTGCTCTAAAAAGCACGGAGGTTTAAACCAACAAGCAAGATGTTTGCTCCAAGAGCTGTGCATCTGGAGGGAGGGTGGAGCTGGATGCAGGCTAGGATGTGGCCAGACTGGGTCAGGAAAGGGCCAACTGAGAGCCCAGATGCCTGTCAGGAGCATGACAGGGTTCTAGTGGGTGGCAAGCTCTTTGGTAGATTTGTGCTTGATCTAATGGTGTCAACCTTCAGGGTGCCTGAGGCAATTGTTTGACTTCAGTGTTTATACACTAAATATTTCAGCAGGAGGAAGGGATGTCTGCTCTGCTCTGCATTTGCCCATGGATGGGAGGACGGGAGGTGACCCTCTGAAGTCTAAATATGATGACACCTCTTGCACTGTTTTTTACCCATGCTTATTCATCCTGGGAGAAATATTTCATATAAATTCACCCTTTATGTACAGGAACCCTTTTCATATACCAAACTCCTTGACATTTAAGTATATTTGAATAAAGACTTTCCAGAATATCAGATATAAATTTTTAGATATATAAATATAAATCCTTATGAAAAAAAATTCCTTGAAAATACCATTCTTCATTGGACTGTACCATCATTAAGAAATCCAGCTGTTAAAAAAAAAAAGAAATCCAGCTGTTGGGCCTACAATAATACTGTGAAGCCATCGGGACACAGAGGAAGCTCCCCCATGTCTCAGAATGCCACGGTCAGAGATTTTGGGTCTGCTACCATAGCACCCACCCCTTTCACTTGTTCCTTTCCTGTGGGCTTGGAGAGCACATCACCTAGTCTCTTCCAGCTACATGCAAGTAGGAGTCAGATTTTGCTGGAGGGTTCATGTATGAATGAAGTGTGTTAGCTCTGGGGACTTGAGAGCATTGATTTTGGCTTCTCAGTGCTTTCCCCTCGTTGGCTCCCTCTGTTCTCACTGGTCCTCTTGTGATTGAGGCGCTTGGCTTCATGCCTTTCAACAACTTCAATGTCAGCATTTATACTGTTGGCACAGTTCTAAGTATATGACATGTGTTAACTCATTTAATCTTTTCAACAACTCCAGCAGACCTCTGTTCTAATTATAATCATCCCTATGCTTATCTATTTACATCTTTACAGCGATGCGATAATTGTATGTATTTATCGTAGTTATCCCCTTTAAAGAGAGGGGGAAGCGAGGGGGAAGTGAGCCAACTAGCCTGAGGTCACAAGCTAGTAGTAGAGTAGTAGCCACGGAGGTCCTACCTATGTGGAGGGCCTCTGAGTCTGTGCACTGCACTGCTGCCCAGTAGGGCCTCCCCAGTGTTGGAGGGAGAGTGTCTGCTTAGAACATAGTGCTTTAATTTCTGCCCCCCTCGTCCAATGTGTGTAAAGAGACATTGTTGTGTCTTTACCAGGAGCACCAAAGGAGGAGCAGCAGTCATGTTGTGAGTAGAGCTCCTGAGGCTGGGCTGCTTCTGGACAGGCCATGGAGCCCATGTCTGACACTGGGAGAAAGCTTGGAGTAGGCCTCTTCATCCACTGTCACGTGAGAGGTAGTCTTGGCTCCGAGGCGCTGTTTTCCCAGAGAATGACTTACATTGGCTGAGCTCTTCAATCTTACAGGGTCGGGGCCTCTTCCTAAGCAGAGAAAAATGTCTGGTTTGGTTGAGGGATCCTCAGAATCAGTTTGACTTCCTGAGACAAACTTAGAACTAGAATTCTGAGAACTCCAAAGGCTGCACATAAGCTCCAGGCCTTCTTGGAACCTGTTGGTACCTGTCTGGAGGTGGGCCTGGGATCATGGGGCAGGGACTTCTAGGACACTTTCGTTTAGTCCCAGGCACACAGCCTCAAGGTTTCTTACCTTTTATGGTGTAAGGAGGCTATTCCAGCACTTGGATGCAGTAAAGTGCATTTTTCAAGAGGTGTTCTGTTGGAAATGTGGAAGTCCCATAGGCTGCAGCTAATGGCAGGCCATGTGCGAGACAGTGCTGAGCTGAATGTCATGGTCCTAGGGTCTCACTAACAGTGAGGCACTGTTACTTTACTTCCCTGGATTTTAGATTTCTTGGCTGTGAAATGCAGATAATAATTCTGTAAGCCACAAGTGAAATGAGAGGATATGTACAAACACACAGAGAGCCCATAAATGTAGGGGTGTATCATGATAACTGTGATTATTACTGTTATTAAAACTGCACAGATACTCTGTCTCTGAAATGTTTACTCTGTGTTTCTGACACATTCCTTCGTGAACCTTTTCCCTTAGCCTCAAGATAACTTAGCGATGTAAAAGAACTAAAAGCCAAGTTCCAAATTTAGTTCCTGACCTTTCCGAGATGGATGGTGAGTGCTGTGGTTGTCACTTGCTTACTGGAGAGCTGGCTGGCCTGCAGGAGCTGGGAAAGCGGTCAGCAGGCTCCTGCCCATGTGTGAGGCTGGACTGACCATCCCTCCCACACATGGGTAGCCCTGGATGGAGGATTTGCTCAGTGTGTTTCTTGTTTCTTCTGGGTCCAGTTTAGCTTTGGAGTCACTGAGAATAGCTCAAGATTCCTTGAGCACTATCCTCAAACACACAGCAGAAATGATAACAAAGCCCCCTCTGCCTATTGGGCCCACAGTGAGAACTATGGCCTGGGCAAGACTCTCTTTGGCCTCTACAAGTCTTCAGATACAGCATTAGTGCTCCAAGAAAAAGAAGGTTGGGTATGTTCTAGAAGAGACCAATTGTAGGGGGGGTCCAGGGGCTTCTGCAGATATGACCAGTAATGATGTGGTCCTCATGGCTATATTAGGCCTCACCAGAGCCTGAGCACACGCCTCAGAGTAGCTCATGCCAGGAGACCCTGATGAGGTAAGGAAGGCAGAGAGCAGGTGGGCGGGTATGTGCTTGAGGGTTGGCTGGATGCACAGTTCTTCATGTAGCTGTGCTGTTGATGAGATGGGGCTTATAGAGAAAGGTATGGAAGGCCTGAGTCCCTCTTTTGCCAGACTGTCAACAGCATGTGAAAGACTTCAGCATGCTAGAGTGACTTTCACTTGACCTGCCCATCAAAGGGGCATTCCAAAGAGTGCCCAGAAAGGGATGATGATCCCTTAGCACACACCTCCTAGGCCATTCAACTGTCACTGGCTCCTGTGGATCTGACCATATAGGCAGAATCACTCAAGGGTCCTTAGAGGGTTCCCTCCCTCCCTCCTTCCATCCCTCCCTCCCTTCCTCTCTCCCTCCCTCCCTCCCTCGGCTACAGGCCTGAAAGGAGGTTGTGAGTAGGGCCAGGGAGGAGGAAAATGAGTTCGGCTGGTCCTGTGAAGGAGATGGCTTAGGATTGCCATGATTAGGTTATATTGAGTGACACACTGAGCTTTAAGAAAGGAAAAAAGAGAATTGTCTGACCTAATCAGATATTCTCTGAAAAGGGACCAGGCTGATTCTGGCAAAAGCTGCAAAATACTGGGGATATGATACATGGGAGGTTCTGTGGCTGTTTTTGACAATGGAGAGGGTAAGTAGCAGTGGTCTGAGCATGGCCCTCTAGGTGCTGACAGGAAGTGAGAGGCAAGCCTAGCTTTTCAGCAGCCTTAGAGAGTTTGGAAAGTACTCCAGCTCCAGCCAGGGGACCCAGCTTCACTCTAGAGCTACCTGGGCACAGGACCCTACCATGCCAGGCTTGTACTTGTGATCCATGGACACTTTCGATGTGACCCCAGGCTAGCACTTTTGCTTCTGTTGCCCTTTGTCTAAGAGGAAGTGTGGCTA